>JAUELF010240276.1:0-12664 GCA_031471495.1 Clinocardium nuttallii
TAATCTGGTTTATGCGTTGTAACAAAGACTCGAGCGTGAGCCTGGAAACCAAACTAGAAGTGTCATATGGTATTTATGTAATGGGATTTTGACATTCCCAGACAGGACTTTATCACGCATCTCGGAAATTAATAATGTACATTTACATGTACATGGGTGACTTCCTCCGGAAAATTAAACAAAATTTAAAATACATGTAGTGTAACATATTGCTGTCTTCCTGGAAAATAATCTTTACATTGTTCAAGAGATGCTATGGTTAAGTTCTTATAAACTTTGGATAATGTATTCACATTACCAATTTAATATATTCACTCATTGAAATTACTTCTGATGACTCTATGCATCTTCTTTATTTTGGAAGATAAGTCAAAATACTACGGGAGGTTTCTCTTTTATCAACATTTTTTCTTCTCCGTCATCGAACATAATTCAAACGATAATCATGTTCCATTAATCAACACTTCCCCACATACAATACATCTGCAGCAGACGACTTTGAAAACTTTGTGGCATAAGGAGAGATTGCTACATAAAACAAATAGGCACCAGACGAATCAAATTTTCTTGACCAATAAAAAGTCATGAAACAAATTATGCCACTTTTATTTCAGCGTCTCTGCTTAGCACAAAAAGAATAACAAACTTTCTGTATACTTTTTTTGCTACAAACGTCTCGCGCACGTCCCACGGACGTATTGAATGCAGACTCACAAAAGACGTAGCCGTCTCTTAAACGAATGGTACAATAGTAGTCAGAATTATTGAAGGAATTTGAAAACAATGTGGCAAAGAAATCACTGATCATATTAAGCAATTTCTCCTTCTTGAACTAAATTATTATCGTCTGTTGCAATTACGTCTATTAAGTGGGAATATGTTAATTATAAACCTCGGGTTCTTACTGAGCTTATACAGAGAATACGTGTTGTTTGGGCACCCGCATTCTTCGTTGAGGTTTTCCTTACAATATTGGTCCGGAATCTGTCCTGTTGGCGTAAAATACTTCTCGAGAATGACGTTATGATACACGCACGTACACAAATCCCCCTGTAATGTAAGACTTCAATCGAAACTCTTCGGCTTAGCTCGGAAACACGATTTAAGTCGAGTGGTTCCGTTGATAAGATTTAAGTGTATCTTATCCCCAAGCTTTAAATAAGAGTTTAATTTAAGTAAGAAAGGAAGCAAATGATTTACAAAATTAAGTCCTTGCATAACAATTCTTTGGATGGCTGGATTGATGCTGGATAGTGGATGAATGTATGGATTGATTGATTGATTGATTGATGAACGGACGGACAGGCGGTTGAATAATGAAATATTTCATTGAATAATTGGTGGATGGATAAATGAATGGATGGATGGATGGGTGGGTAGGTGGATGGATAGACATTTGGGGGAAGTATAATCATTGCATTACAATACAGTTATCATACCTGAAGCGCTATAGAAAACGTCTTTCTATGTTGACAGTTACTTTTTCTGAAACAGTTAGTAATTGAATTGTGTTCGAGTTCGGTGATTACAAGCCCTCTCGTGTCTTTTTTCACTTGGTAACATCCTGTAAATAAGTAGTGTTAACCGAACATACGTCAAATGGAGCACGTCAAACGAAAACCGACATTAGGGACTTCTTTACGACCAGCGAAGATTCAGATCAGTCCCGCACGTTCGATCAGCCTAAATTAGATTCTTCTCTGTTCGTCATCTAGTCGTGCAAGAATCCTCGAAGTAGGACCAAGTGCCGACTGTACACTCATGCGCTGTAGATGACGTTGATTCACAAACCTTCGAAAATTGACTTTTGTAAGGCGTGACTCATATAATAATAAACCAATACAAAGATCACATTGGAATAGTAATTCCCTGTCTACAACGACCATACTTTTAGCTTTCCAATTATTCACTTTCTGCATAAATGACCATGTAGTTCAAACCTGTGCTAAAGACAACATTGGTATAGCAATTCCCTCTATCTACAGCGACCACATTTTTAGTTGTCCTATTATTTATATTCTGCAAAAATGACCCTGAAATAAAAGACCACAAGTGAACAACGACCAGTTTGGTGCCTTCTCAATGGCGGTCTGTATACACAGGTTCAACTGTTTAGTGTAGCATATTTTATATAGTATTGCTCTCCAATATATACATGCCGAGTCCCGGTAGCGACGCGAGCTGTCTATCCAGAGGTTGTTAGTTCGAATCCCGGCTCGGCTAACTTTGTTTTCGACGTTTGACAAAGGTCAATGCGACATGCGTCATTCGTCTGTCTTCCACCAATGTGCTAAGTCATTGTGGAAAAACAGCCAGATGCTTGGGAAGATTGTTGTGTGGAGTACTGGTGTGAGAAAACCAGGAAGCACATGAGTAGGTGAACTTGCCGCCGTGATATGACTGAGGCAATGTTAAAAACGGCGTTAAACCCCAATAAATCAATCAATCCAATATATACATGAGTATGAGTCGCTTTTCGTGAAGAAGGGATCTTATTACATCTGAGCGGTGCTCCATGAACATCAATCATGGCGTAGTTTCTACAAGGTTAGATAAGAACTGAAAATATAGTGAAAGCGGTTTAATCAAACAATCAAGTGAATCAGGATTTCCGGGAGAAATAGATAAAGGTTAGCTAACCTTTCCAGATCGAAAAATTCATTGGAATTGACTTAGCTCGTATCCATAATTTTTCGTTACTTGGTATCGACCTTGACAAGTTGTCCTTGACATCTGGTGAAAAGGACATTGACAGTAAATGTGTGCTACACTCACTGTCCGTATCATCCCAGGTCACACGTCTCTCAGATGTTTGGTAACCTTTCGAGAGAAAAAATAAATAAAATGTTGCCTGTGACGCACGAAAACCCTTTCACTGTAGACCGGGATCGGCCTGCGCCTATTCAGGATCATCACTTTAACAGACAGACCGACAAAATATTAACTCAGTTCAAATGTAGCCTATACATAAGATATGCGAACATTAAAACATAACTATGCGAAATTCGAAAAGTAGGTCACGTTACGGTAATCTAAGTAGTTCAGGAATATCTTTTTCATTTGGGAGATGCTTTGGGTGAAAGCACTGAAATATGATTGCAGATGATAGCGATGCAAATTACAATAACACATACTATGCATGCATTTCCTTAACAATCTACAACTCACCCGTTATATGCTGCATTACACAGTGAGTAAGACAGAAGCAATGATGACATTGTTATTGTAGCGTACACTGATGGTTAAATGTTATTCCATTGCCTAACTTTTCTCTTGGACATAACTGTAAATAATCAAAGCATCGAAGGCACCATAGTGGCGATCGCATAGAAAATCCTACAATTTAACAAGCAGTATCTCGGTGTAGGCCTTGCGGTTTTTAATAAAAGTACACTCTGGTGCGGGTAAATTTGAGTAAATCTCCATCATTTGACAGTAGAATAATGTTTGAAAACAGGAATCCGTCGTCGCCGAGTGGTTATTGTCGGAGATTTCAAACTGCATGTCTTTGGTTTGATCCTCAGTCACGGCATGATGCCCTTGGACAATTCACATTTCAAAACCTAGAATGTTTACCAAGGATGCATGAATAAGTGAACTGTTACCATGATGTAACTGAAATAATGTTGAAATTGGTGTAAAACCACAAGACAAACTCTATCAAGAACTAAGTCACTATGCAAATTTGAAAAAAAAACCTTGTAAACTCTTAAGAAGCTGTTTGTGGAAGGTATATTGATGCAGTTATAGAGGTGAGAATAACAGGTCCAAATTGGTGATCTTTAATACACCTTTGCTAATGGATGAAATTTCCCTGTGAGTTTTGATGCCTCTGCAGAATACCATTTTTAGAAAACGACCAAACAGAAGTTCCTCCATTCTCCATGTTTGCAACTCTATGCTATCAATTTCTCAGATGCAACATCTTTTTTCTCTGAATCTAAATATTCTTTCAGAGAAAATGACAAACGATCATAGAAAGGAAAGAAAACTAAATTATCCATTTGTTTGGTGATTGGTTTTAATGATGTCTGATATTAAATAGGTCTGTTCAATGTAGTTACTTCACATTTAGGATTTTCTCCCTAGAAAATTTTAACCACTTTGTTAGCAAAAACAAACACAAAAATGCTCATAATGAACCATTTCTCTATTTGCCAAAATGTTCAATTAATACAAGTATAGGCATATATATAATAATCTCCAACTAATTGCGCTACACTTTCAACATTGATTGCTAATTCGCCCAGTACAGGTTTATAGGTTAAACAATGTGACATATACATTGCAATGTTCAGGTGAGCAAATTGTAAAATCACAATTGAATACAGTGTTAAATATCAATAGAGAAACTGATGTGTACTGAATGAATTTTTATCATGGTTTAATTCAAATACCAATTGTGTCAAAATAAAAGTACATAATTATATCAAGTACATGTATCCACATGCAGATATTTAAATCAACAGGACCAAGATCATCCTAATTACATCACCTTCTAACACCTTAGTGATGACATAGTAGTTAATGGGTCCAGAAAACGTAAATGAAATGAAAGCTGATTCGTACTAGCAAAGTGTCTCAACACCCCCTAAACTGTTGACAATGTCCGGACCGGAGAAGTCAGTCCTACCAAACAGTATTCATTTTGACCTTTGACCTCTACGAATGACCTTAATATTTGAGGTACAGGCCTGAATTTTGTGCACGACACACTACCTCATCATGGTGCACTTGTGTGCCAATTTTCTTAAAAATCCTATTATGCATGGTCAATCTGCGGGTCGGACAAACAGATTCATGGACTCACGGAAACACTCGACGAACCGCCATTATGACAGTTATCTGTAGAGCTCACCAAAAGCGGACTCGACAACAAGTGATTTCAGACAGTAAAATGGTTACCAACAGTCAATAAACAACAGGCTACTGAACAACAAACCTTTCCAGCACATTTGCAAAGGGAGAGATGCTCATATTGATAAATTTATTGTGACTACCCCACACAACATTCTTTCTGTGCAACTGGCTGCCTTACCACAACGAACGTTAGCCCAGTTGTGGAAGACGAATGCCGCTTGTCACAGTGACCTTTATCAAACGTCGGAAAGAATGTTGGCCGTGCAATGGTTCGAACTTACAACCCCTGGGTTAGGTTAGGAGTGCTCCAGTTAGAGATCAGACAAATAATATCAAACGAAGATTCACTAATTAAGGGGATATAGCTCTGGCATAACTGGTGAAAGTTAACTAGAAAGTGAGACTGTCCCTGAAAGTATTCTCGTATACAGTCAAACCTGTGCTAAAGACAGGCTTTGTTTATCAATACCCTGTTTATAGCAACCATTTGTTTTTATTTCCCAATTACTCATTTTCTGCACAGATGACCCTGTAATTAATCATTTCCCACATACAGATGCTTTATGACGCCTCTGTAGCAGACAACTTCTCAAAACGAACAATTTCTTCTTTTGTCACAATCCTTTTTACTTTTAGTAATTACCTACATTTATATATGTTCGCGTTTTTGCCTCGATATTCCAAAAGTCATCTGCTGCAGATGTGTTGTATGTGGAAAAGGGTTAAAGATCACGTGATTGTTCTCTTCCAATGGATGGTCTTTAAACACAGGTTTGCTAAAGTAAGGAAGGAACATGTTAAGTGTAACTTCTCTTTCTTAAACCTTCCCAATGTACAAACGCTAGCCGGTTTATTACTTCTGTCTTCTTCTCAAATGTCGAGCATCTATTGTCATGATCTTACACGATGCAAGATGCAGTGAAAAGTTGCTTGTTATTGCACGTAGTATTACTTTCTTCTTCTTCGTCTTTGTTTTTATTTACCCTCGCCGTGCAGAATTAACTATTTGGCGAGCAAAAATTCACTTATACTTTCATTTATTTTCAATAATATACACTATTTTAAGAAAACATCTCAGCAACTCTATATTACTTCTGATTAAATCAAAATATTTTCGATTTATCTCCAACTCGGTTACAAAATATAACTTTATAGTAGGATTTTACTTCGAAAAGTGTTAAATAAATGTATTTGTACTATATTCAACATAGAATCTAAGAATAATGTAATATATCAAATTCCATTACCGCTTTATTTACAATAGAGGTTGTTTTGCCAACCAAAACGGACAACTGCTTACTACGTCACTCCTCAATGGGCGTATGTACCGCGCAATAATATACTCTGTCTCCAGACACGAAGAAGGATAATGTTTACACTTTTTAACTCAAATACATCTTAGTTCGATAGTTCTAAAATCTTAGTATCAATCTTGTACCAAAATAGCACTGACTTTATTATTGTTAACCATGTCTCTGCAGAAATGATGGAACTATTTGGCGGTAAACGTTTTTCATTAAGCTTTTTTCTGGCAACTGCTGAAATCTCACTGTTTATTGTTCTTCTTGTGTCTTAATACAGTGGCTATTGTTACCACAATCGTCACACGTTTATTGCATGTGCTTACACTGAAGACTCGGGAGAGACTGTGCATACCAGATGCTTTACTAACCACCTATATGCTGCATAGACCTAAATGCATCTTGCGACATAATACTAGAAGTCTAGCCCCACCAGTTTAACGCCTATGTACATGTATACAATACCGATAGACCCACCAGTTTTACGCCTATATGTACCCGTAAACAATACCGATAGACCCACCAGTTTTACGCCTATGTACCTGTATACGATACCAATATGGTTAGACAATCTTTAACCCATTTCTTCACATGACTTTTCAAATGTCGTCTGCTTAACAATCATCAGACAAACAATTGTACAAATCTAGAAAACTGAAAGTTTTATATTGATAAAGAGTTGAACATATTTCAATAAAATGTGAAATTCTGACTCGTTTTTAGCAATTTCACATTTTATTGCAATGTTTTCACAAGTCATGTTCAATGACAGCTGTGAAATATCGTCTGTGTGAAGTAATGGGTTAATAACTTAATACACTACAATCAGGTGGACATTTAAAATAAGTTCTATTTTCCCAACTTTGGTAAATGAAGGAGAATATAACTAAACCCTTTCCTACACTCAGCAGCTTTCTGACGCCCCTGCAGCAGACGATCTTTGAAAACATTGTGCCCAACGAGAAATTACTTATAATGAGCAATTTCTAATTCTCTGACTTAATTCACTAACTGTACTTTCGTTTTGAGAGCTTTCAAAGTCGTCTGTTGCAGATTTGTTATACATGGGAAAACGTAAAAACAATTAACCTGAAATTGGGGTTTTCAGAGTCGTTTTTCTTGAAAACATATGAAGTCAAAACAATGCTTCATACGGGCATTGAAGAATAATGTTGATTCAGAGTCGAAACCTTGTTTGAAATAGAGAAATTGCTCATTTTGAGACACATTCGCCTTTTGTCCCCAAAGCACGCGATTCAAAAGTAAGATGCTGCTCATGCAGGCAATCAAATGACATATGTTAACCCTTCCCCTCATACGACAATTTCTACAGCAGACGACTTTGAACATATTTTGTCAAAACATTCAAAATCTATATAATTGATTGGATAACCTATGAATAAAAGTTGAAAACAATGTGGAATCTTTAGTCACTATGTTTTTTTTAAAAAAACGTCTGCTGCAGAGGCGCGTCAGAAAGCGTCTACTTGAGGGAAAGGGTTAATAAAATGGGTTTAGAAATGAAAGTTTGGTATTTTATCATACAGTACCTGAGCATTTCCAAATGAACACTATATGTATAAATATATAAAACATGACGTCCTTAATCAGTGTAGGCCTACTCGAGTTAACACTATCAAGGAATCAAATAAACTGAATTTATAGTACGCAGTACTTAGATGACAATATCCCTTCCCCCACACAGCTAATCTGCAGCAGACGACTTTGGAAAAAAGGTTGACAGAAATATATTCAAACTCTCTATAAATGAAAGAACAATTACTTAATTAAGTTTAACAACATTGTGACAAAAGGAGAACATGTTGATTATGAAAAATGTCTCCTTCTGCCACCATGTTTTCAAAAGTTGACTTCTACAGAGGCGTAAGAAAGCGCATGCATGTGGGGAAAGGGTTATACTTAAATACGGAAGACACAACACACACGCGAGTCAGTTATATCAGTATCCGCTTTGGTTTAGCATAATTGGGGACCGGTGGAACAACAATTCTAGATATGTGTTAGAGTTTTTTTCAACGGCTCTTCTGTATATAGACTGACGGACAGTGACAATTATTGTAATAGACTGGCATTTGGATACAAAAGTCTTGGAGTCTTCACTCCAACACGAGGTTCGATCCCCAGTCGCGGCACTAGGTCATGGTGGAGTGCCCTTGGACAAGGCACATTTTCTAGACTAGAATTGGTCGGGATCATGATTAAGTGAACGGTCGGCGTGATAAAACTGAAATAGTGTTGAAAGCGGTGTAAAAAAACAAATAAAACAAATCACTCCAACACGAGCCAACTTTGTCTGACACGGGTGAAACATAGTTGAGTTGTTTTCGAGGTAAACAAATATCGACATTCAATGCAATTAAGAGTAAGTGTAAGTGAAAGCAAGTGTATGTTGATTGTAATCCTTATTCAAATATTCTATAAATTTAATGCTGTGTTATAATCTTCATCAGATGGCTTTTGAAATCGGTGTTAGAAAAGGAGATATTTCTTATTGTGAGCAGTTTTTTTATTTTGCAACAATGTTTTCATTAATATCAAATAAGTATGCTTTCATTGGTAGAGATTTTCCATATTTTGCCTAGATTGTTTGTTTCCAAGTCATCTGTTGCAGATTTGTTGTATATTTATTTGATTTACATATCAACACTCACTAGTGGTATTCATTTAACCATTTCCCATCTTCAGACGCTTACTGACTGTAGCAGACAACATTTTAAAACATTGTGACAAATGGAGAAATTGCTCATGATGAGCAATTTCACCATTTGCCACAACGTTTTCAACTCTATTCAATAATGATATTTTCTTTTATAGAGATTTTCCCAATTTTTGTTGACACGTTTTCAAAGTCATCTGTTGCAAGTTTGTTGTATGTGGGTAAGGGTTAAAAACAAAACCCATATACAAAGCAATATCGTCGTACTCTAACAATAGGACGGGAAAAGTTTATTAACCAACATACATCCTCCTACTGACATTCTGCGTCCTCTATGGTTAAAAGATTTTTCAATCATTCAGAAATTTTAAGATAAAAGTTATCCCTTTCCCTCATATAGACGCTTTCTGATGCCTTTGCAGCAGACGGATTTTTGGAAACATAGTGACAAAAGAAGAAATTGCACACAATGTTTTCCACTTTTGTCATAGGTTTATCCATTCAATTATAGAGATTTTCTATTTTTTGACAAAATATGTTCAATGTCGTCTGCTGTTGAAAACATGCGCGCGCATTACGGCCTGCGCCTCCTTATCCACCAATGTTCCCTTAAATCGTCTACTCCAGAAAATTGATACCAGCTACGCATTAATTAAGGCTATACGGAAATAAATAAATTCATTCTTATTCACTTTACCTTTTTCCCCTCGTAGAGGCAATTTGACCATACTTGTTTGCAGCAAACTACTTTTAAAAACATTGTGGCAAATGCAGAAATTACTCATCGGGAGCAGCTTCTGTTTTCAACTCTGTATCGTTGCATTTAACCAGATTTACCATAATTGTGCTTAATTATTTTCAAATTCGTTCTTTGCATATTTGTTTAGTGAGAAAAAGGGTTAACAGGACGGACGTACATCACAACGTGCATATGTATAACCAGGAAGACCATCCTTCATGTGATTGTGACTCAAGGAAACTCATTGAAACCAGACCAACATACTTCACTGTTCTTACGTTGGATCTGACGACACGGCATATACCTCACTGTTCTTACATTGGATCTGACGACACGACACATACTTCACTGTTCTTACATTGGATCTGACGACACGGCATATACTTTTCACTGTTCTTACATTGGATCTGACGACACGGCATATACTTCACTGTTCTTACATTGGATCTGACGACACGGCATAAAAGGTCGTCTCAAGTTCACCCTATACATAAAAATACTCAAGCGCAGGAGCTCGATTCTTCTGTCCAATGTAATTGCACGATACAACAAACGGTTGGCTATTACCGCTACTCTGTTTCGTTTAGTTTACATACGTTATCTACTTTATTTCGTTTAGCTTATACACGTTATTTACTCTGTTTCGTTTAGTTTATACAAGTTATCTACTCTGTTTCGTTTAGTTTATACACATTATCTACTCTATTTCGTTTAGTTTATACACGTTATCTACTCTATTTCGTTTAGTTTATACACGTTATCTACTCTGTTTCGTTTAGTTTATACACGTTATCTACTCTGTTTCGTTTAGTTTACACGTTATCTACTGTTTCGTTTAGTGTATCTACTCTGTTGATACCTAACGATTTTGATGGCGACGATTTTAATCAAAGCACTGAAAATGCTAACGGTCTGGGGCTGCATGATTATGTATATATTTTATTGTTAAAAAGTTGAACGATCATATAAAAAAAAGTAAATATTATGAAACTGCCTATTTGAAATCCGGAGACCTTGTTGGCACAATATCGCTATCCGAGTACAAGAGCTCAGAAGTATACACATTTAAGACATGAAGAATCAAAGGAAACTTTGACAGCAGGTTTAAGCAGAATATGTTGAAGTAGAAGTTGCTTTACTATATTAAGAAATATGTCAATGTTTAATCAACGTCCATTACGTAGAAATAGTTCTCTAAACCATGTACTTGACTGTGAGAAAGTGTTTGATCAATGCAAAATTCATCAAGACAATAGACCCATTTATCTTTACCTGATATGACTCATATGTGAACATGTGCTAGATATCACCAATACAAACATTCTGACAAAGTTTCAAGCTGCTGAAGCAAATAATGCGGCCTCCAGAGTATTAACAAGATTTCCCTTCAATTTGGCCTGGTGACCTAGTTTTTGACCCAGAGTGACCTATATTCGAACTTGGTTATCATTAAGATCAAATTTAAACAAAAATAAGACTTCTACAGTGTTGACAAGATTTACATTCAATTTGGCCTAGTGACCTAGTTTTTGATCAGACAAGGCCAGTACAAACTTTGCCTTCATATAATCAAGACAAACATTCTGATAGTTTCAACATGCTTAATTTAAAATTGCAGCCTCCTCAAATTGCTGAAGCAATAATATTGCGGAATCGAAATGTTAACAAGATTTTCCTTCAATTTGACTTAGTGACCTACGATTTAACCCAACATGACCCAATTCGAAGTTGACCTACACGGCATGAAGACAAACATTCTATTAAAGTTTCAACGTGCTCAAATATGACCCTTGTTGACTAAATAACCTTAATTAAGGCAAACATTCTGACAAAGTTTCAACTTGCTCAACGTATAGTTTATATATATATATATATATTATATATATATATATGAGCTTCAAATAATTGGCGCCTGCGACTTGAAATGACTTATGGATACCAAGCTCAAGATGATAATGTTAGGCGAGCTCCTGTACCTCAGTGGGTAGCACCGTGGGCTGTCAATCCAGGGGATGTTAGTTGGAATTCCAGCTTGGCCAATATTCTTTCCGACGTTTGTCAAAAGTCACTGTGACATGCGACATTTCTCTTTCACCAACGGGCACTTTAACAGTCTATGTGGAAAAGCAGCCAGTTGCTTGGAAAGTACTTTGTGTGGTGTACCAGGAAACGCATATGTATGTAAACTGGTCGCCGTGATTTGACTGAAAAATAGTTTAAATCAATTCACAATCAACAACTTATTTTTTTTCATCAATGAGTTTATTTCTGCAATATGTAACATGATCATTTTTTCTACAAGTATAGTATATATATATCTAACTAGATTATATAACATATGAGTCTTACACATGATTATTAGTCACGTGTCAGTCATTACTATGTCATGTGTCAGTCATGTGACGTAAATCAATCTTAAAGCTTTTAAAGACATCTTTATTTATAAAAAATCATGTAACACAGTCAATGCAATGCAATAATATGTTGTGCTTAAATCAGTCCTTAATTTGTTGAATTGTTCATTTTGAGAAAAGAGGATAATTTAAAAAAATATATATATGACAGCGATGACAAGAAAAGGAGAAGAAGAATGGGGATGTGAAAAGGAGAAACATCTCTTTGATTAATAATTAACGACATGCTGCATAACCATCAAATGACATTAACCATTTCCCACATACATCAAATCTGAAAGCATGTTGTCTTTGAAGCATGTTGACACATGTTGTCTTTGAAGCATGTTGCCAAAACCCCAGAAAATCTCTATAAATGAAAGTAAGATTAATGAAAAAAGTTGAAAACTTTGTGGCAAATGGAGAAATTGCTCGTTATTTCTTCTCTTGCCACAATGTTTTCAAAAGTCGCCTGCTGCAGAGGTGCCAGAAAATGTCTGAATGAGGGAAAGGGTAAATAAAGTAGAACTGACAACATCTCATGTCCTGGGAGGATCTTGAAAAGGAACCAAAATTGAATTAGTTAAAGCATTTCCAACTTGACGAATTTAGATGCATCTACAGCAGACGACGTTTGAAATCATTGCGGAAAAACGAGAAATTGCTCATTATCAGCAATTTCTCCTTTTGCCAC
>JAUELF010240286.1:0-12663 GCA_031471495.1 Clinocardium nuttallii
TGAAAATAAATGAAGATATCTGGCAGAAGTGTGTACAAAAACCCGCAACTTATATTACGTAATTACGTATAGCAACACAAATAACGATATATCAGTATTGCCTTTATAATTATTATCATGGTAGACCTATAATTTGATTGATTGATTGGGGGTTAACGCCGTTTTGAACAATTTCTCAGTCACACCACGGCGGCCAGTTCAACAATCCATGTAATTCCTGTTTTTTTCTCACACCAGTACTCCACATAACATTCCTCCCAAGTAACCGGCTGCTTTTCCACATAGACTAAGTCTATAAGAGAAAGACAACTGACCGATGTCGAATTAACTCTTTGTCAAACGTCGGAAAGAATGTTGGCTGAGCCGGGATTCGAACTCAAAACCCCTGGGTTAACAGCCCGCGCCACCACCCACTGAGCTATCGGGGATAGGCCTATAATTCGAAACCACCGTCTTAGACAGTTGGTACAAAGAACTGGCCATAATACTATTATTGAAGAGTATCGATATCAATGTTATTATCATTTTATTCAATGTAATTGTATCACTTATGGTCCATCTCTAAGTAACTAATAAGCGATAGAATAGTCGAGCGCTCCTGTTACATTAATGAACATGTCACTGCATACTCGACAAGATTAACCTGCTGTGCACACGTTTGACAGTTTTGCGAACAGGAAAGAACAGACCAGACTGCTCGTGATAATTTGTAATTAACAGTTTAAGGACATTTGTCAAGACTTATACGAATTAGGACAACATTATTTTTAATTGCATCAGTATATATTACAATGTCATCGTGTACCAAATGTATACATCAAACAAGCTGAGAATCATGAGTCGATGATATTTTTAGTATTTATTCAGTTTTATTAGCATATCACAGCAAACAGTATTGATCAGACCAGGCGGATCGAGCGGTCTGATAAGCTCTACAATCAAAAGTATTTACGAACTGTCACGAATACAAGTTAAATGATTTATTTTGTATGACCCGGCTGGGGATCGAACCCGCGATCTCCCGCACCCGAGACGACGACGAACGCTCTACCACTACACATCTGTGGAGGTTCGAGCAGTTCGCACCTAAGGAATGACTATAATGATTTGTTGATATACATCGAGTATAGGGTGTACTTCATTGTGTTCATTGTTCATATGAAATCGACTGAGTTCATAAAACCCAAACTAAACAAGATATATGTATGCATGTTATAGGTATATAGTAAACTATTACGAATTCGTTTTCATCTCAGTGATATCTTAATTAATAAAAGTGTTTTAAATAAAAGTAAACACACCTACGTGATAAGATATTGTCGGGTAAAGATCCGTTATCTCTCCTTAACTAGTCCTCTGCTGATCTAGTCTTTCTCCCGTCCTTCCCCGTCGACTTTCTACTCGGCAACGCACGCATTTACACTATGACTACACAATGATATTCTTGAACCTTCCGAAAGTCTGACCAGCTTATATAATCACCGTGATCACGTAGTAGAAACGCCATAAACTCGCCGTGCAGCCGCGATACATGTAAGAACCCCAATAGCGAGGTAAGAGCGGCGAGGTCTTGGTGGGCGCGCCGTGAGAACGCAGTATGGTCGCTTTTGTTGCGGTAATTATTGTAGGACTTTTTCTCGCGTTGGGTTCACGTTTACCGACCAGAGGTCGTGGTGGGCGCGCCGTGCAGCCGCTATACATGTAAGAACCCCAAAAGTGTGGTAAGAGCGGAGAGGTCGTGGTGGGCGCGCCGTGTAGCCGCGATACATGTAAGAACCCCAAAAGTGTGGTAAGAGCGGATAGGTCGTGGTGGGCGCGCCGTGAGAACGCAGCATGGTCGCTTTTGTTGCGGTAATTATTGAAGGACTTTTTCTCGCGTTGGGTTCACGTTTACCGGCGACCTTGTTCATTTACCAGTCTGACGGCGTTTAATCTAAAATGATAAATCTTTAAGTTAAGGGATATATTTACCTAGAAGATCGTTATTTATGTCGGAGAGACATCTTTTTATTGTATTTTAACATAAAAATGATATTATATCTGATTATAGACAAACTTAATCAGACAAAAGAAACACATAGTAACGTGTTTAAAAGGTTTTTTATAAAACATTTTATACCTTTCACCGATGCATTTCTGTTTGGTAACCGTTTTATTTACGTATTTTAAATTGAAAATGGTGTTGAACTAGCTTGTCAGGTCTTTATTTGCTGTACTCAAATTATCCACCCAAAATGGAAGTTGATTATTCAAATCCAGACATAGACAGGTAAGGGACTTAAATAGTTTGTCCAACGACGACATTCAAAATAGTTTTAACGTTTTCAGAGGTCATATTCATATAATTACAATTTGAATTTAGAAATGTAAAGGATTGAGTCCATGGTACAACAGTTGATACACAACTAGCTAGGGGCTCGTTTCTTTATGTCTGAATATATCTGTAAACAATAGAATTAAACAAGCGTTATAATTAATTAGTTTATCGTTTCTATTATGAATAAGTTTTGTTCTTAAACTTTACCTCTAACATTCCACTTGACTCTTCTTCTCTTCAGGTCTTTGCAAATCAGATGAATATTAAATTATTTTAAAAGTTAAAACGTTAAACCTGTACAGCTTTTCACCATATATGTATTTGATATATTGTGATTTCTATACAGCACCTATTTTCAAGTAGCTGAATGTTTTCCGACATGAGCTCGTCCAAGGAAATATGTATAAGTTTGGATTTCTGAACAATGTAGGTTCAGATCGTCCTTTGCTTTTGACCTGTCTAATCACAATCGTCACATTTTGGGAACCGTGTTGATTTACACATGACTGTGCAGTCGAACAAGATGATCTGGTTCTACACTGTTTCACAAAAGCCAACTTGTACATTTCTGCACAGATCGTCCCGTATATACTCATTTTAAACCGTACGTGAGCTATTTCAAACAATAGACATCAAGTTGTTACTTAAAGCGTTGAGGTTTCGCTTACTGAACGCAATGCCGTAGTTATGACTTACTTTTATGTGGATCGCCGGGGCAAGAAAAAACAGGACATAGAATGGTACAGAGACTTGACATGATCGCCGTTGTGGGACTTAACTATTGTTGAACACAGCAGTAAAATGAAATCAACCTGCTTGCAGAAGCGATTCATTTCGAACATAAGAATATTTTAAGTTTGTATTCAGAACTTTTCAAAGCAGACGGCCCTTTGATACCATATAGTACTATACATGTTTTCATTACCTTATAAGGTAGTTAGCGCATGCGCCATATCACGTGATTGTTGATTTTGAAGTTTGCGTAGTTGTTCGTGGCTCGGCATATCGCTATTGACTTCAATACAGTTCAGACGTATCTAGCAGATTATAGTGTAAAACGAGACGTTTATTAGACGGATAGACGTGTATATTTGTGAACTACAAGACTTCGGTAAGTTATAACTGCTTTATTTTTCTTTTCTTTTAATAGTTATTTTTGATATTAGAGTTAACATAACCTGTTGTGTGTTGTTTGCTTATCCAATAATACTCATTTTTAATCGTACCCGAGATACTTTAAGTAATAACTTACACGATGCAAGCTCTCCCTTTCAAAAAATGTTATGCAAAAAGGTGTGTTCTCCCAGTTCATATAAACTTTTAAAATGTATATTACAAGAGAAAATTGATGCAAGGCATCACTTTAGACTGCATTACTTTATGTTTTAACACTCATGCATTTGAATTTCCTTATATACAATTTCAGGATTTCTTTTGGGCAGTATTTCGGATTTATTGTTTTTGTCAATAAAACCATAACAAATACTTATTGGGGATATAAATTTATATGCAATAATTTTGTTAACCCTTTCCATGTCTGAAGCAACAAATAAACACTTTTAACGTTTAAAACATTGAGAAAACGGTCAAATTGCTGAAGAAATTAATTTCCTCCGTTTCAATAATAATTATAATACGTATGTGATCCCTGGGTAAACAAACCAGTACTAGGCTAGCAAATGTGCCTTTCCCAAGAGCACTCCACCATAACTGTAGTGCCGCGACCGGGGATCGAACCGGGACACCCGGAGACACTCCGTTTATATTTATATCGTTACAAAGATCAACACTGCCATATGTTTGATGGGACAATAGTTATCAATTTCTGTCATTTTACATATATCTATGCATACCCGCTCATCACGGGACTCGAACCCGGGACCTTTGGTACGAGACTAGAAGGTCGACGCTCTTCCTTACCACTGTTTTCCAAATATGAAATGTGATTGAAGGAAACAGTGGCACATAAGTAGAGCGTCGGCCACTTGTGTCAAAGGTCCATGGTTCGAGTCCCGTGGTGAGCGGGTTCTGCCTTTGGGATGTTTCCACACAAATGGCGCGAGTACGGGTTAATTATCCAGGAAGCAGACATCGAGCGTGATTAATATAAGCTTAAAGCTGGTTTCGCATCGATGTAAAATAAATAAGTTTAAACTAAATGTGATTGAAACGTGTTGTTGTAAAAGGACAAATGCATGTTTACAGCGAAGGCTACTTTCCCTACAACAATTTTGAATGATACACTATCGAAACAGGCAACAGGTTAGGGTTCTGTAGGCATGAGTTTGATTCTCGTCTGCACTTGAAATTGGTTTAAATATATTGAAACTACAAACACAACTACAAAATATAATTACAATTTAAACAATTATTATATTTTATTATATTAATCAACACACTATCAGGGTCATAGCTAAGATCGAACATGAGTATTTGTAGAAATTCGTGTTTAGGCAAATCACAGAATAAAACATATACACAAAATAATACACATAATCTTACAATAGCACATAATATACATGAGAATGCTATTTTCACAAAGCTAAGCTCCCACCTGTATGACTATGAGGTGTGATGCCACATAAGTCATTATTAAATCCCTCACTCCAGTTTGGTATCTCTATGAGTACTATCAATGTGGTTCGTGGTCTTGACGTTCCACCGACAGCGCTCTGAATTCTGTTGATATCGTTTGAGTTCTGAACGTCTTTAAACATCTGTATGGCCGTGTTTTAATTAGAGTGGGCATGTTGGGTCATTTTTGTTTGGTTTTGCTGGGCATGTTGGGTCATTTTTGTTTAATTTTTGTCTGGGCATGTTGGGTCATTTTTGTTTAGTTTTGCTGGACATGTTGGGTAATTTTTGTTTAGTTTTTCCTGTGCCATCCTTAAACAGTAATGGTAGTTCGGGGTATCTTAGTTCCGAAATGATTCCACAGTGTTCTAATATACCCACTGTCCCGTAACACAATCAGTGACTTGTTTAGTCAGTTGGATTAAATTGGCATCATCTCTGTCTGAGTTTGAATTTAATGTAATCATCTCTTTCTTCTAGTGTGAGTTTAACTAGTTAATAGCAATCAAACTGTAAGAACATAAATCTTTAACTTAAAAAGCAAACATGTTGTGTGTTTGAATGATAATTTGTGTGTGCTACACGTTTATAACAAATTAATTACTAATTAATAACGGATTAATTTAAGTTTATTATTAATTAATAAATAGCTATCAAACTGTAAGAACATAAAGCTTTGACTTAAAAGGCAAAATAGTTTGTGTGTTTAAACGATACTTTTTTTTAAAAAATTTACTCTGTAAGATTGTAATAAAAATATTTAGTCATCCTCAAATAAATCTATAATTCACCTTTAACAAGGCCCCCTAATTCCCTAGTAATACACTTTAAGTCCAGTAGTTGAAAGGGGCTGGTTTACTACAAAACACGATATAAAGTACCTCTTAGTCTCTTAGTCCAAATAATTTCGGTTTCTCGTTTCATCATCCGTCATTTATTTGTCAATCGACCGAGTATGCAGGAAAATAAAAAATGAAAAATAAGCATTTCCGATGTCTTTTTTTGAAGGACTAGCTTACTCTATATTACCAATTTACCGAACTGGTCATTTATTGAAACCTCCGGTAATCCCTCAATTGACATTGCAAACTATATCGGTCTAAAGCTTAGCGCGTCGCTTACAGCCACAACCAGCCAAACACTAAAAATTGCATTCCTTGGAAGAGTAATACTTTACCAACCCGTAAATAATTCAAAATCCAATAATCTTTTATAATCACTTAAATTCACTTTAAAAATTCCAACGAAAAACAGAAACACATGTTCTATTGAAAGAATAAAACGGTAGAAAACCCATGTATATATGAACCATAAGGAAAACGCAGTTATCTCCCTTAGACCATTAGGTTGTAAAACAGCGTTGACTCAATTGCAATAAATCTAAAAACCTGATTTTGGGCCATTGGTAAATCAAAATGCATGATATTGCCCTCTGCGTTTAGTCAGGGACACTATATTATGTATGTAATATAGTGTCCCTTGTTTAGTCATGGTTATTATGTATTGCGAAATTAAGTATTTATACTTAAAACTATACATGTACATGTATAGTAAATACGTAGTTAATTCTCGATGCAAGCAGGCAACGACCGTGCGTAAAAACGTTTCCCACAATCGGCAGTATGCAAACATATTGATAAACAACAATCACCTCTCTTTATTCCTACTTTGACAGGTAAGAAAAGTAATCTTGATCGGCGATAATACATTTAAAGTATATATGCAGACAATTTTGCACGGAGAAATGGATGGAGATTCACCTTATCAAAGAGCATTTATAGTATACACAAACAGAAAATTGTTTGAAAACCTTAATAGTACAACCCCTACCATATAGATAATACAGAAGACATAATAAATAGTCTGCAACATCAAAAGTCAATGAAAACATTAACCTCAACGATTGCGATCAGTGTAGTCCTGATCGGACTGTGCGGAGACTCAAGACTGATCTGGATCTGCACTAGTACAATTTATCCCAAACGTCGATTTTCGTATTTCGTGGTCATTATTTCTGAAATTTGTCACGGAACATTTCTAATTTACATATACATACCAATTAGTGTGTAAAGAAAACTTTTACAAGAAAAAATCATCAAGGACACGCGTGACCATTAAAACGTCATTAAATGCGTCACTAAATTATGACGTAATTTTGAAACTTAAGTACTACGAGCATGGAGCGTTCAATTGATTTGTTTACAACAACTCGGCCTAACCAGTTGAGAACACATTACTGTCGTTGTTCGTCGTATCTATAGGTCTTGGTAGAGAAGATTATATGTACTCTGGTGGATTTCTATACACATCTTGGTAAAATATAATTTTGTAATGCTCAAATACTATATGTTTCTTCTTTCAGCAGACTCAGCAACATGAAATATATCAAACATCGTAAAAAAAGGCTGTTAAGGGTCAGAGAAGGCTCGGACTAACTCATGTATATGACTTGTATATATTTTATAAGATACTAGTGTCATTTTGATTTTTCAATCAACGAGTCGTCCTATAAACTGTTTTTCATATATCAATGAGTCCCAACGTGTCAAACTTAAGTTGTTTAACATTTGATCAGTCTTGTCAAACTTTGGATGCGCAGCAAAATGAAACAATGAGATACAATTACAGTTTATTTATCTATAGTTATTCATTTTCTATTCATAATTTCAGCGAGACTGTGACGTGTAGCATTGGTAAAGCTGAGAACCTAAATTTGCATCTTATTCTAACAAAACAATCTTGGTAAGTATGTATGTAAGTTTTGATTCTATAATTTACGTTGATTTACCATGAACATAGATAAGTCTTAGATATGTCTACGTTTCAGAAAACAGTTTTATTGTCTAGTGACCATAGCAAACGCTATTTCAATATAATTAGTGTTATTCAGATACCATATGTAGGAATAAGTTAGCCATTAATCGTGATAGCCATGTAGCAGTTGTTCGTATGAGTGTTAACATTAAATAAGAATCAGTAACATTAAGTTTATGAACAAAATGAATTGAAAACAATATGTGATTTGATACTTAAAATGCATAATTCCAATAGTGGAAAAACAAGCCATTATAAAAGGACCTTTAAAAACATTAATGTTTAAAAGTTTTATAAACTTATCTGGGTGCTATAGCTACCTGAAAACAACTTTCATGTCCCTAACCTGACAGGTAAACAGTAAACTAAAAAGGTAAGGTGCAATGTTCCACAGAAATAGATCTACCTGTCAAAAACAAACTATTTATCGTTTACTTTAGTGACTTAATTAAATATTGCTAACATTTTTGTATTTTCAGCAGAGTCTGTAAAGCGACGTCCTGGTTATCTTCATTGTGTTTGTTGAGATTGGCATTTGAAGAAAAGCATCGGGGTAAGAGTTGAAAATCTGATTACTTACATTTCTCATATCATTCCTTGTTAAGATCTGCATAAACGTATACTATAACATATAGTATAACCTTCTGACAATTTGCTTTAATAACACTGATATGAACTTGAAGGATTATCCCCATTAACCTTCAAACCTGCGCATCTTGATCTTTGCATTAGAAAAGGGGTAAAATTAACTTTTAGCTTCAAATAACATCTACACCTTATCCACTGGACCAACTTCAGCCAATATTAATAGAAATGTAAATTATGTTACTTTTGGAGTCCTCTTTTAAAATTGTTTGCTGCCGCATCAGAAGGGGAGAAAAATACAATAAAAAATCTTCTCTGAATCTGCTTGTCTGATTTCCAAATAATGTGGTAGAAATGGTCCCTGAGAATGGAACGTTTAGCTTCAAACAACTGAGCTCCGGATGTTCAGTCGGTAGCGACGCAGGCTGTCAATCCATTGGTTGTGAGTTCGAATCCCGGCTCTCAGTCTGCCAACCTTCTTGCTGACGTTTGACAAAAGTCTATGTGGCACGTGTCTTTCACAAATGGGCTATGTGGAAAAGGAACCAGTTGCTTGGGAAGATTTTTGTGTGGAGTACTGGTGTTAAAAACACAGGAAACACATGAGTAGGTTATCTGGCCACGATACCGTGATATGACTGAGAAAATGTTAAAAACGGCGTTAAATTCCAATCAATCAATCAACAATCCGCCAGGCTCCTTTACAAATAGACCAATATCAACCAAACTGCAAATGAATGTTCCTGTGGTAGACCTCTTTCAAATTGTTCAAAATATCTAATGCATAATTACAAATATCCTTTACTGTCGATAAGCTGTTTCATTTTCAGTTCTTTCCCATTCTTGATCATATTTTCACCTTTAATAGCAGAAGCATTTGATACTATATTTCGATTATTTTCACTCTGACAGGTGATCACAGACTTCACGAAATGTGTTGAAACCTGTCAGCCCGAAAAAAATATTTGTTCATACATATGGTTCAACCAATTATTGCATGGAATTGTTAGTCCGAATGACATCTTGTCAGTCAGAACTGAAGGACTGATAGCTTTCGCGAAGACTGTATCGATTTAGGACCATCTTGGCTCTCTTGTTTGTTGTACATATCAACCAAAATCATTATGTTAACCCTGGTTATACTTGACTCTAAACAAGTCTACCTTATGTATATCAAACGATTTTAATCAGCTTTCCAGCTTTCAGCAATTTGTAAACAGTGTAGACTAAGATCAGCATGTACTTTTGTGTAAACTTATTCTGGCCTCAACTTTTCACTTTTTATCTTTCAACTCTTAACAAATGCAGCCTATCACTTCCATAAATATGTCCGAATTTGTCAAACCATCACAGGCGGCTTGCTATAACCATAATTACAATGGAATAAGGGTAACTTTTATAATCTGGAACTGCACTAATTTATTCACTTCTATTACAGCGACTTGTGAAAATTGACGATTATTAGCGATGTTCCAACTGTTCCAACATTAATAAAACAGTGTCCATAACGTTTGGTTTAGTGTGGTGTTTTTGTAACAATTGGCTAATCACGACGATTATAAGCAGTGTTCCCACTGTTCCAAAATTAATAAAACAGTGTCCAAAATGTTTGCTTCAGGATGGTGTTTTTGTAACAATTGACTAATCGCGACGATTATTAGCGATGTTCCCACTGTTCCAATATTAATAAAAGAGTGTCCAAAACGTTTGGTTCAGTGTGGTGTTTTTGTAACAATTGACTAAAGCGGTGTTTCCAACATTAATAAAACAGTGTCTATTACGTCTGATTCAGTGTGGTGGTTTTGAATTAATTGACTGAATCAACGCCGCAGTGTAAGACGTCAATTTTGTATATCTTTTTAATTTTACACAACACCTAATCAGACCGCTCAATAAAGAGTATGTACTTGCTTATTAAAACAAGCACAATTATGTCCATGAGATTTTCCGATTTCAAAAGAGAGTTATAGGGCAATAACACTGGTCCGAATGAGCTTCCGTTTGTAATCCGTATACGAAGGTATTGTGATTTTCTAAACTGACCGAATGTCCCTCCGAATGTGTTTTCCCAAATGTATCACCGAATGCTTACCGCTTGCTTCCCGAATGTTTTCCGTATGGTTTCAGAATGCTTTTAGAATAGTTCCTGCATGTTGACTTCGAAACGTTTCCTTTCTGAACGCTTTCCGTATGCTTTCCGAATGCTTTCAGAACACGGCGAATCGACCTAGAATGGACCGAACTCTTTTCGCATGCTTTCCGCACGCTTTCCACACGCTTTCCGAAACGATTGAAAAGCATTCGTCATGGTTTATGTCCATTCGGGTTGTTCGGAAAGCATACGAAACCCAGCACCTCCAAATTTTCATTCCGAAGGTACCAGGAACTAGACGCATGCTTCCCGAACATTTTCCTTACATGCCGTATGCTCCTAGAATGCTTCTCGAATACTTCCCGAATACTCATTGACGCCACATTCGGATGATTTGAATGGTCTATGAAAATTATTTTGAACGTTTTGAACACCTCATTGAATCAGACAACGAACTTTTGTAGCTACAGAATGCTGTTCTGTGTGCATCCGTACGGAGCCGAACAACAACCAGTATGCTCCTAAAATACAACGAATGCTTTCCCGAATATGATCCGTTCGCTCCCCGAACAACCAAATGTATATTCGGAAAGCAGACGGAATGGCATTCGGACCAATGTGATCGCCCCATTATACAGTGACACATGCGCAAGTGATATAAACCATGACACATGTTATCAAGCGAAAATCCACTATAATCAGCTCAAGACATGTTCATCTGCATTATAACAATGTACGTTTATACTAGGATATAATTTAGTGCTTGCCCAAAGTATATGTTTCCAATGTATATCACGAAATACACCAAAAATACATGGATAAAAATATGCTTACAAGTACTTGCACCAGCACTTGCCTGTAACTTATCTTTGATAGAATATCCTGAGTTATTATTAAAACACAACCTCTGTGTGTTTCTCTGAACGTCTCTGCATTCCTTGCCTTCACATTCACAGTTCCGTAACTTGGCGGCCTTAGATTGCCGGTGTAGAATGATCAAACTGGCATTACAATTACTGGTACATTTTTGCCCATTGTATAGATCCTGACAATGGTTTAAGTAATACGTAAACGCGGTTTGGCAATGAGAATCAGCTTCACACAGCCATCGAGCAAAATCGCAGGATACCACACTGCTGGAGTGCTTTAAGGCTTGCATGGCATCCACGACCGACTTCGCACAAACATTTACCCTGTTGTTGATTGAGTTGCAATATGTATCCCCACTACAATCGCACGTCATGAGCGATTGACCTATGTTATCCTCGGTTGAGAATAGAGCAATCAGGGCACGTGTGCATTGCGCGGTGCAGTTGTTTGTCTCCCCGCTTATCACCGTGTTGCAGCCAAGCATGAAGTTATGTAGGGCCATACCACAACCAACGCGTGCTCTACAGTTTTTATTGACCACCTCACATTTCATCTGTGTATTGGTGTTACCATCGGCTTGTTGACAGACGACGACAGCAATCGCAATGCAGATACAACTGTAGGCTATCTGTTGGAATATGCACATCTTAATGTATCCCATTATGATACCATAAATAATGTATGTCCTGAAATATCCATAAGAAGTGAGTAAGTACACGTTAAATGCATTGACATATCAATTGTATCATTCAGTGAAGACGTGTACACAGTGTCACCCATGCCTTCACTGTAAAAAGGGCTGGATATTTTATATAGGCACATTATATATTCGAACCATTCCGTGGATTCTGCGTAAAGTATATACCTGGATCAGCCTAAGCATGCAGCGCAGGCTATTCCGGACAGACACTTTTCGCCTCATGTGGATATTATGTTTCAGGAATCATTTCTCTATACCTTTATCCACTTGGGACGGAAAGTGTCGGCCCGGTTTAACCTGCGCGGATTGAGCAGGCTGATCTGGAGCGATATATTAAGCAGAGTCCATAATGTTGGTTTTCTCGTGAAACGGCACGTTTACATGACTTTTAGTGGAGAATTGAGAAATTACAATATATTACATCCTGATAAATTATCTGTTTCAAGTGATAATATTTACCGGATTCTCTCTATGTCTGTAACACGCAATTCGTGCATTTAGTAAGTACTTATGAATACAAAGAACAATATTTCGTTTATATATAACATCAAGTTAATCTTCAATCTATTTTACACGAACAAAGCAATTTTTCGCGAATGGTAGACCCTAATCATGAAAGTATTTGTTTCAGTGCTTTTTGGCCTGGGCTTTAGCCCTGGTCATAGTAGTAATACCATTTTTTCGGAGTTGGCAGCCTGCCAATTGCTGTTA
>JAUELF010240307.1:0-12661 GCA_031471495.1 Clinocardium nuttallii
TTACATACAAATAAAAGTTCGAATTACAAAGTATGTTGATTATTATAATAATAAACCAACAAGAGAGAACGAGATGAAGTACTAATGAAGTCCAAATATGCTCCAGAAATACAAAGAAGGTTGAGGGTATAGATATATTATTATTATTACTTCTACTACCTATCGTAAAATATAGTTTGTCTTTTAATGAAACTGTGATATACGAATTGTGCAAGGTTACTGACGATTTTTTTGTTTTCTGACATGAATAGTTCTATAAATTTATGCATATTTGGTCAATGACATGTTGAGCCCCTAACTATAAACAGACTTATCACTGACCCATTATACTATGAAGAAATTAAAATATACTATTTTCGTTAAAGCTAGATTGTTTCTAAAGTTTAAGTACTGTACTGAAAAGAACGGAATACCTTTATAATATATACGTGTTTACAACAGAGATGAAAGGATATAGGCGTATTGTCTTCTATCATTGTTTTAAAATGTTGTGTGTTGTGTGTTGTGTGTTGTATAGACATATGTTTGCATATATATAATATATTAATTGATGCAATATAATTATTTAATGGTAACTGCTATACTGTAGGATTGTCTGTTCTTTAGACGTCCAATACTTGAATCATAAATTCCGTAAAACAGAAATAAAGAGTTGAAAACATGGTCATAAATGTCATGCTAATGCACCTGGAGTTACCAGGAAATATCTGCAACAGGGAAAATAGTAACTGATATTCAGGGCATTTTGTCAGTTGCGTTGATTAGCATTCTTAAGGGATCAGACTTTTTCAATATCATTTATTGATACAATATACCAATACACTTTAAATAAAATGCATTTCAATCTTTCGGAAACCTAAGAAACTCTTTTTTATAACTGAAAATAATTAGAAACGGTGTATTTACCCATTATGTTATACTGGAAAAGTGTTGAATATTACGTTTTGTGTCTTATGTGGTGGTGGGCGTTTTGTGATAGAAATGCTATTGTTCTTGTGCATTTTTGAGTTACACAGTTGTATCCTAGTGCAAGACAAACCCCTTCACATCAAACTTTGAACTGAACAGTAAGCAACTCACCAAAGTGTCTCGCTATTTATCTGAAACAAAGTGGTGATGGTCAGGTGCTCAGCAAGCTTGATGCAACTTTCTGAAATTGCGTCATTATATTTAAGCAGCTTCAGCAGTATAAAATATATGTTTGAAACGGCTAGTTCATAACATTAGGCTATATTGACAGTTGTCTTAATATAGGCTTTCGGTATCTTTGGACAGCATGTCTGCTATATATTAAATTGGATTTCAATCACTAAGTACATTAAGTTAAATGTACGATGCAGTGAAAGCTGCAAATCACGCTAAATGTCTCGCTAAATGTCTTTGTGATGTTATCGACAATGTCAATGTTATTTAATAGTTCTGAGACATTGGTAATATTGAAAGATGTCGATGTTTCTTTGCCTCGAATCCCTACAAGCCAAATGCAAAGAAAAAAAACCCTGCTGTAACCACCAAACGGTACATGCACTTTAAGTTCACATTATAATCGTGTATCAACTTTCAATATCTGAACAGGGAGACAGGATATGTAACTGTAGTTAAGAGGCTAACAGTTGAATACCTCCTGTCAGCAGAAATAAGCCATTCATTGTACATATTTTAACATAAAACAAGGTCGAGTAAATACATAATCTTGTTGTCGACAGATTGTGTAAACTAATGCACATCTCAACATGTACTATACATTCATAGCTGTTTTAGCCATGCACATGAAACCTGTCTTTCTTGGCCTTTAAGATAATTATATATGCTAAAATGAACTAAATATTCACTTTTCTTTCGAAGAAAACAACCAGGTCCATGATAGAGCATAAATACTAAATTATGACTCTAAAAAAAGCTTTGTTAATTATTTGCAGTTTAAAGCCTCTTTGGAAATAAAGTAATAGTTTAAGCATTCTGGGAAAATAAAACATGTTTCATGTATATGATTCTAAAATATTGTTTATATAAAATGATGCATTAAATGTCCAGTAATTTGAATTTTAGTTTTATTTTGCAACGGAAATCATATAACATTGCTAAGTTTTATACTTTCGATAAGGGAGAGAACATTTTAATAAGTTATGGACAGTTCATTGTTTATCGTTGATAATGCGACATTGTTACTACACTTACGTCACCAACGTCATGCCTACGCAATTTCAAGTTTCTCTAAATATAATTTTTTTCAAAACCTTATGTCAAAAATATTTGTAATTTAAAAAGACAAGTCTACCAAACGACAGGACGATCATTACGTTCTTTTGGGTTTTGAAGTCAGAAATATAACATCGGGTATGTTTTATTGAAATTCAAGTCATACACATAGTGTTTAAAAAAACCTTTTGTGAATTTGAAGATGACAAACATCAGTCTACCAGTGATATATACAGGGTGGAAGGAGAACGAGCGTAGAGTTCGCCCAACGTTCATAACGTCATCAAACGCCGCTGCCGTGAGAGGTCCTGGATAGAAAGATGTTATTTTGTTATCATTATCTCCCTATTTCTTAATACAGCATTTCGAAGTGGCTTTGCACTTTTATATAGTTTGTAAGATGTACATAAAGGTTTTTACTATGCTAACTTCATTAAGTGACACATCAATTACTCATAACTAGACAGTTGGATTATACCGTATAGTGTTGTTTTTGAAAATATCATTGGAACAGAGAACCCTTTCCATCAATAACTTAGCTGTTTTAAGAATAATTGAGCCCCCCCCCCCCCCCACACACACACAAACAACCTTTCTTCCTAAACCACTTGAGACGTTGATAAAAGTCTTAATGACCGCAAATCAGCCTTAGTAATTATGAGTTTTAGCTACAATCCAAAATCTATTGTACGGACTACTTTTCCTCGAAACATATCGTTAAATTGAACTTGACAATTGGGATTTCATAAAAATACTATTAAAGACAGCTGATTTTGCTTGACAATTATTCTACAACAACTTCTGAATAAATGTTTACCCTCTAAAGACATTACAATTCGAAGAAACGGCATACCTCGTTCGGGCTTATAGTTGGACAAGGTGATAGACAAAAGTCATTGCAATGAAATGCAGAATACCTACTGTAAGGTAAACATTAAAGTACTATTGTAGCCTCGAATCGTTAAGGTAAACCCCAGTAGTACTAACATTATCTTCGAAGCCTTAGCAATAACAATAATAATTCCCATTTAATATATATATTCAGAAATAATGTTGATTACCATGAACTTTGTTTATAGTTTGGCGAAGAACATTATTGATGTTTTAACGAAGATGTTGCTTCAATATCTACTGCAGATGTTTCTAATGTATTTGTAACTACAAACAACATAACTGTATATATCGCACATTGAAGTTAGTACGTTCTGTCGGTTCTGATTCCACAAGTCAAAATTTACCGCGAGCTACTAAACAGTCTTTCAAAATCAACGTTGGTAATTATCGCCCAATATCAATATTAAGCTGTATAGGAAAACTTATGGAAATATGTGTTAATACACATCGATACACTTTCCTTGATCTTAATCGTTGCTTTATAAACAAATCTGTCTTTTTACTGGATCATTCGACCGTTCATCAATAATTACTAAACATTAACTATTAAACAGCCTCCTTTACACAAGCAATATCATGCGCATGGTCTCTTGTGATATATCAAAGGTATTTTGTAAGGTTTGGTATACAGGTCTTTTATTCCAACTTCATTTAAATGGTTTAAACAGGCATCTTTTAAACTGGATTATAATTATCTTACAAATCGACACTTGTCAGTTATTTATAGCACAGCTCAATTAGGTTCAAGACCCATGCTGTGTCATCGACCCCTTGCGTTTTTTATATACATATGTATTTAAAAATTATTTGCTTGAGATACCTCCTCTCCTTGTTAGCCTTCTTATGTGACAGACATCGAATGTATGTTTCATAATCCATGAGTTATTGATACTTTATGAATGGGTAAAACATTGGTTAGTGGCAATAATAGTTTTCCAGTTTTGAAATAAAATAATGTCCACATTCAAGACATATTAAGTCATAAACATCACGGGATGACTTTTAACAAGTATTGCATATGGAAAATATGTCCATCAAATAGATGAATTTACATAAAACATTTGGTCATAGTTATAATATTACCAATAATATGTCTTTTTTTACGTCCAATTTCTGAAGTTTGCTTCTATTAGATGGGATAATTTCACTGCTATAGAAAACGAATCACTGCACTTAGTAACTTTATGAAATAGATTGGATTACAACGGTCTTACTCTAAACTACTCATCTGACTTTAATCCCTCAAATGTCCGTCATCGAGCAAATTTCCTATAAGTAAAACGCTTTATATTGAACCCTCGCTTCGTACTGAGCTATTTACAAATTCATTCGTTCCATCAGCTGTTTTTTCTCTGGATTTAAAGACTTTGCCATCTTTTTCACGTTTTATACCACGGCTTTTGCAACTTATTCCAGTTTTCATCTGGACCAAAACAGTGTCTCATATGCCACTTTAAATTCATAAAAGGCTTCGAAACAACTGTATTTATCTTAGTTTTCTTCTTTATTTAAACCATATCATAGGAAACCAAGAATAACATTATTTTGAAACTTCATACATATCATCACTTAAATTTAAATTTACAATTCATTAAATCTCATATCATAAAGTACGAGGAAATTGTTTTGTTATCTGCGCTTATTACAGAAAAAGGTAGGGTTAACTGTTTTTATTTTAGGGCAAAAAGAAGCACTATTTCGACTTGTCAAAACACCATAATAAAAACACTATCCAATTATTAAAATCCCTATTGACACTTTTTTCAAAATGTCTGTACATTTAGTTTTTAAAAAAAGCGTTATACAATTTTAAATGTTTATTTATCATAAAAAAACCTTTAGCCATTTATGTATTAATATCAAATCAGTAAGAGGTCTGGTCTGATCAGATATATGCATCTAAATTTAGGTGGTACTCATATCTATGTGGAATTAAGTGTGACAAAGTCATGGCAATTATAAACATTTTTAAGACAGTTTTGTCTTATTAAACACGCACCATTGTCAAAGCTAATACTCCCGATGACAGTGCGTAAAAGATACTGACGCTTGTTTGTTAATATTGAAATGTACGTTTGAACACCGGATCTGACGTTTTTGGTGTTGTTTCTGAAAGAAAGGTACGTTCGAACATCACAGCGTTATCAAATCAGCTACTAGTAATTTGAAGTTCAAACTGAACGCATAATATTAAAAAAAATGAAAGGAGCAACAGGAATAGCCGTATCTAAGCTGAAAGAACCTACGGTCAAACACCGTTACATTTAAAATAATTATAAAGTTTGTTACATTCTTGTCTATGTACACATGTACATTTATTTCGACAATAAAACATGTTTTAAGTACAATCGATTGACTGCCTTGAGTGATATAGATTGTCCCAACATATGAAGAGCACTCCGCAATGTGCTTGCCGAATTCACCAACCTTTTACCAGCCTTTAACTAACGCACGAATGAGTGTTCATTATGTTTATATAATCTGAATAAACCAGTAATCTGGCAATAAAGAGTGTATTTCATTTAACCCAAGATGGTCATGAATTCAAGCTAAAGTATCCGCAATGTTTATGAGATTTATGACGTGGTTGACTCATGGAACCTATACAAAGAGCGCTAAGCTGCCTCTTCGCCTCATATTTAACGAATATTTTAACAGGAGTACATACTTCCATTAAAGTGTGTTGCACCACGTGTGTTACAAGAACGCTTTCTGATGCTAGTACAAAAGAACTAACAAGCAATTAACTAGGGTGTTTTTAAATGTATAAGCTCTGAGCTTATAAACCGTGGGTCAGAAAAAAACTAGTCAATATTTCGAATTCCTACAAACAGTGTTAACATTACTTTCTCAAAAGAATACTTCTGATTTATTCAATCGGAAAGCGGGACTGGTAAAAAGAAAATACAAGATTAGTACCTGAAATTCAATAAGCTTTAGTAATGTCAACATAGAGCCATCGATTTCATTACTTTACCCTTGAAGAGGCTATACTCTGGCTATTCTTCCAAGTTAATCAAATCAGATCCGTTGTTTCAACAGTTTTTAAAACCTGACAACTTAGAACAGTCAAATAGTTCGGGGTAACTACTGGAGAAAAATTAACAAACTCGAGCAAAATTGTTTATCTATCACACTGTGAAAACAACAAACTAGCAATAGTTCATGAACCGTATGTTCCATTGTAGAATAAATAGGACAGATACATACTAAAATGGAGCTTTACTGTTATTGAATGCGTCCCAGTAGGATACATCGTTCACTAAAAAGAAAAACATAATGAGCACGCAAATACTGTTGAATAGCCAGGATCAAAATGCAATTATCATGTCGACAATAAAATGCTAAATCGTTAACTGCATAAAGACAATTATGGAAAAAACTGATAAGAATAAATACATTTTCACATAGCTCACACAGAGTGGCAGTGACCAACATGGACATTTACCAAAATGACAAAACCATATCTTGGTAAAAAATACATTAATACGGATTCTGGTATGGCCTTTATCAGTGTTGCTTTACTTTGGTTTCATAAATACTATCGATTTTGTGCTGAAAGACTGAATCTTTTTTTTTTTTGCAAGACTGTTATATACTACATGTAGTTTTACAATGCATTCTGTAAAGGAAGTTTAATACTGTTCATTTGCTAGATGTATTATTCTACACAGATATAATTTCACAAATCAAATGTATATGTTGATGCCAAATATACATTTAATCATGTAATCATGGAACTACTTACAAAGCCTTATCTAGCTCAAAAGTGATCCTTCTATCATTGTGATTCTAAACACTCTATCTTCTATATGAGTTGAGTAAGTATGAATGTAAGTTAAAATTGGTCTAAAATGTAAACACGAACTGTTGAACGTCACCTCGTACAGGTATCAACCGCTTGATGTAATCGATTTTCTAATTTGATCGGTAGGAAAGATACGTATATGTTATGATTTAAACTGACACAATTGGGTATACATGGAAAACTACTTACAGTTTTAAAACCAATGTATTCAGAAGTTATGTTTTGTGTAAGACTTATGGGAAAATTATCTGAATTCTTCGCTTACAATGGCGGATTATTACAATGGGGAAATAATCTCCCCAATAATGTATTCTCTTTTTCTGGATGACATAGAATTGCACCTGCATAGTATTCTAAATGTCGGTTTTACTCTCGACCAGCTGTCTATATACCTTTTACTATTTGCAGACGACGCGGCTGTTTTTATCCGAGACTGTATCGGGTCTCTTGTTGTATTGGTGAATTGAGTCAATTCAAGGCTTGTAAATGCGCTACAATGCTTAAAACAGCGCGGAATAATGTAGATAACAGTTATATCCTCTTCATAAATGATCTTTTAAATCAACTAGAAACAATCCACAGTTTAATTGTTGAGACTACCAATACAATTACAGTACTTATGCCTCCGGTCCATAATACAACACACACATATATATATATATATATATACAATTCAAAATATCTTATGTAATGTGTTAGCCATATATTGTACATATAAACATGTCGGTTTATAATTTTATATGCACAATTATAACTAATTGTTTTTACCAATTATTTTTTATATTCACATGTATTTACTTAAGGATTTCAGACGTATTAATTTATATGCTAAGTTATTTAGTTTTCGTTCTTGTTTATTTGCTTGATTACTTGTTTGCTTACTTAATTTCATTATCCTACTAAGGAAACCCAAAATTAAAGACGAGTTACTTCTTCTTTGTCCGAACCAATCAGCAATTCAGAATCATTTACATATTGTACTTTAACATGTATCACTTGGGGATAGTGCTTAAATACAGCACATTGCCAATGTCTATTAAACAAAACACTAAACTTGATTCCGCCAAAATTGGCAATTCTAGTAAATAAATAGCAGTGCACGTTGGAATAACCTTAGATCACCACCCTAAAAACTTTACAGTCATAGTTCGAAATTCTATTTGGTTGGCTTCCTATTAAAGGTGAAATCAGTCAAGAGCTCAACTATATTTCTTCGAAAAGCAGACAAGCTTAAAACGAAAGCTAAACATTCTTCAATGAATATCTAACGTGCCATCAGAACATCTTCTTAAGCAACTATTATCATATTGTCTTTACTGATTTAAGTCATACTAATTTATCTACAGTATATGACATAGAAAACACGTTCATGTATAAACAGTTGTGTATGCAGTACACATGATGATAAATCATATCCAAATCATTAAAGTACATCAGTGTTCGTCTGTTCATTCTTTTTTCACATGTTACTGGGTTACTGGATTCTTTTTCATTTGATTGAAACATGTATACATACCATTAGAAACGCATACACATAGCTTCCCTGTCATTGACCGATGGAATTTGATGTCTGTCAACCTTCTGAAATACACTCACTGTCGTTTTGTTGATGGGTATCTAAAAAAAGAATACAACAAACCACGGAAATCGCAAGTTTAATCAATAACTTGAGGCATGTACATATTTATTGTTTGGTGTTAATATCCTACTGATTGGGGGAAATAAATAGATACTAATGATAATAACACAAACTGTAAGGTTAATTTACTAGAACTCTCTCAGTGCGTGTGTTTCAAATCAATTGTCATAAAACGTCAACAAAGTCATTAGTTCAGATTATTTCAACATTATCAACGGTAGGCCTTTTGTTATCTCCACTTAAACTTTATGAGATAATTCAAGAAAGGCACAGTTATTAAATTAAGAACGATGTTTTTGTGCGAAATATGCATGTGAGCAATGCGATTTTCTTTGGCGTAAGTAGCTTACAGAACTACTTTATGTAACTACCTTTAATTTATTAAATATGTTTTTGCACACTTACATAACTACTTTTAATCTAGCGGATATGGAGATACATGCAGAAGAGTTATATTTAACATCTAGCAGATATGGAGCTGCATGCTGAAAGAGTCATATTTAACATCTAGCGGATATGGAGCTACATGCTACAAGATTCATATTTAACATATAGCGGATATGGAGCTACATGCTGAAATTGTTATATTTAATCTAGCGGATATAGAGCTATAAGCTGAAAGAGTCATATTTAACATCTAGCGGATATGGAGCTACATGCTGCAATATTCATATTTAACATCTAGCGGATATGGAGCTACATGCTGAAATAGTTATATTTAATCTAGCGGATATGGAGCTATATGCTGAACGAGTCATATTTAATCTAGCGGATATGTAGCTACATGCTGAAATAGTTATATTTAATCCAGCGGATATGGAGCTGCATGCTGAAAGAGTCATATTTAATCTAGCGGATATGGAGCTACATGCTGAAAGAGTCATATTTAATCTAGCGAATATGGAGCTACATGCTAAAAGAGTCATATTTAATCTAGCGAATATGGAGATACATGCTGCAAGATTCATATTTAACATCTAGCGGATATCGAGCTACATGCTGAAATAGTTATATTTAATCTAGCGGATATGGAGCTATATGCTGTACGAGTCATATTTAATCTAGCGGATATGGAGCTACATGCTGAAAGAGTCATATTTTATCTAGCGAATATGGAGCTACATGCTGAAAGAGTCATATTTAATCCAGCGAATATGGCCCTTTATGCTGAAAGAGTCATATTTAATCAAGCGGATATGGAGCTACATGCTGAAAGAGTCATATTTAATCTAGCGGATATGGCGCTACATGCTCAAATATTCATGTTTAATCTAGCGGATATGGAGCTACATGCTGAAAGAGTCATATGTAATCTAGCGAATATGGCGCTATATGCTGAAAGAGTAATATTTAATCAAGCGGATATGGAGCTACATGCTGAAAGAGTCATATTTAATCTAGCGAATATGGCGCCATATGCTGAAAGAGTCATATGTAATCTAGCGAATATGGCGCTATATGCTGAAAGAGTCATATTTAATCAAGCGGATATGGAGCTACATGCTGAAAGAGTCATATTTAATCTAGCGAATATGGCGCTATATGCTGAAAGAGTCATATTTAATCTAGCGGATATGAGGCTATATGCTGAACGAGTCATATTTAATCTAGCGGATATGTAGCTACGTGCTGAAATAGTTATATTTAATCTGGCGGATATGGAGCTGCATGCTGAAATATAGTTATATTTAATATAGCGGATATGGAGCTACATGCTGAAAGAGTCATATTAAATCTTGCGGATATGGAGCTGCATGCTGAAAGAGTCATATTTAACATCTAGCAAAAATGGAGCTACATTCTGAAATAGTCATATTTAACATCTAGCGGATATGGAGATGCATGCTGAAAGTGTCATATTAACATCTAGCGGATATGGAGCTGCATGCTGAAATAGTTACATTTAATCTAGCGGATATGAAACTGCATGCTGAAAGAGTTATATATAACATCTAGCGGATATGGAGCTACATGCTGAAAGAGTCATATTCAATCTAGTGGACATGGAGCTACATGCTGAAAGAGTCATATTTAATCTAGCGGACATGGAGTTGCATGCTGAAAGATTCATATTTAACATCTAGCTGATATGGAGCTGCATGCTGAAAGAGTCATATTTAACATCTAGCGGATATGGAGCTATATGCTGAAAGAGTCATATTTAAAATCTAGCGAATATGGAGCTACATGCTGAAAGAGTCATATTTAACATCTAGCGAATATGGAGCTACATTCTGAAAGAGTCATATTTAACATCTAGCGGATATGGAGCTGCATGCTGAAATAGTTATATTTAATCAAGCGGATATGGAGGTACATGCTGAATGAGTCATATTTAATCTAGCGGATATGGAGCTGCATGCTGAAAGAGTCATATTTAACATCTAGCAGAAATTGAGCTGCATGCTGAAAAAGTCATATTTAACATCTAGCGGATATGGAGCTGCAAGCTGAAAGATTCATATTTAACATCTAGCGGATATGGAGCTACGTGCTGAAAGAGTCATTTTTAATCTAGCGGATATGGAGCTACATGCTGAAAGAGTCATATTTAATCTAGCGGATATGGCGCTATATGCTGAAAGAGTCATATTTAATCTAACGGATAAGGAGCTACATGCTGAAAGAGTCATATTTAATCTTGGGGATATGGAGCTACATGCTGAAATAGTCATTTTAATCTAGCGGATATGGTGCTACATCCTCAAAGAGTCATATTTAATCTAGCGGATATGGAGCTACATGCTGAAATAGTCATATTTAATCTAGCGGATATGGTGCTACATCCTCAAAGAGTCATATTTAATCTAGCGGATATGGAGCTATATGCTGAAGGAGTCATATTTAATCTAGCGGATATGGTGCTACATACTGAAGGAATCATATTAAATCTAGCAGATATGGTGCTACATCCTGAAAGAGTCATATTTAATCTAGCGGATATGGAGCTACATGCTGAAAGAGTCATATTTAATCTAGCGTATATAGAGCTTCATGCTGAAATAGGCATATTTAATCTAGCATATATGGAGCACTTATATTTATTTATATATCGGCTATATCAACTTTGCTCTCACAATGACCCCAATGTATATAATTATTGCGAATCCCACTAACGATGACATCCCGTCAATCTTACAGAGTTATTACTTTATTATGTTTTACCGAGAAAGAATCTCCCGACTGACGCGACTATTTAATTTAACACAACCCCTAAGATCAGATGTATAACTCTGTGGAAAGTGTTTTCCACTACCCAGCTACCGCCTACTCGAGTGTGTTCTACCTGTTTAGACAAAGGGATTTGGTAGGGTTAAGAGGTAAATTATTCATATGAAAATAAAAATAGAATTAATATCTAGAAATAAATGAAAAAATTAATTACTTTTTTAAAAGAGAATATGTTTAATAATAATGATGAATAACGAAATGAAGTTTTATATATATATGTACATATTTTTTATTGATGTTGGTTATTTTCCCTTTTAGAAAAACTGACACAAACACACATTATTCAAATATGAATTTAACAAACTTTCATTAATTAAAACTCACAGACTGTTTTCTTTCTAATTAAAATGATCATGTTCTTACGACTAAAATATGATTGTTTGCGGTAAAATATCTACATTTATTTCAAAGCGCGGAATTTCACAAACCATCGACTAGAACTAGATATAACAAGAAACACAACATGCAATTTGGATCCTGGATCCCTATAGACTACACAATCAACCGAAGATATGGGGGCAAGATACAAGGTATATACAAGTTTGATCAATTTCCAATTATATTTCAATATAGTCTATCTACAAACTACCATTTGAATATCATCAGATACTAAATGAAAGACTTCCGCTATCAGTTATTCTATATCCGGTTCCTAGTTCCACCAATTCAAATTTCATTCCTTGCATGTACATTTTATTTCACACTTTCCTTACATTTAACTGCTCATAATAAGATACTTTCTCTTTGTGAAAACTGGAAATATCGATTGGTGAGGTTGTTTTGTACTTTATATAATATCCATGCAAGATTCATTCTATTTGGTGAAGCAGGCGCCTTCTACCGCCGCGTCTCTCTCTCTCTCTCTCTCTCTCTGTCACTCTCTCTCTCTC
>JAUELF010240318.1:0-12661 GCA_031471495.1 Clinocardium nuttallii
CATTCTGACAAAATTTGAACATGCTCAATCCAAAAATATAGCTTCCAGAGTGTTAACAAGATTTTCCTTAAATTTGAAATCCAAAGCTAGCTTTCAGTAGAAGCTCACGATCCATGTAATTTTATATGAAAAATCTCAATCCTCTCTGAACATATTAAGCATATATGTCTCTCATTTCAAGTGACCTTGTTTTAAGGTGAATGAAAAAATAAAATAGTATTAAATGTAAGCTTAATATCCTTGACAAGGAATTTGATCACAATAGGCCATAACAAAAATAAAGCTTAATAAACAAAAAAATATTTCTATATTCAGCAATAGTGACCTGAAATGACATGCACAGAAAAAACTTATCCATGTTACAAGTTTGGTCAAAATATCTATACAGAATCAAATTTTTTGAGAGGACCCTCATCTTAAGCAATTTTTCTTTCTTTTACAACAATGTTTTAAAACATTGTCTGCTGGAAAATGCATTAAAATGTAAATGTGTCTGCAGGTGGGAAAGGGTTAAAGATGAACAGGAGAAAATGGCTGGATTAAAAAACTAATTAGAATTGTTAACGGTCATACAACACTAAAATTGTACATCAAATATGAGATAAACTTGTTCAACCATATATTTTAGAGTCATCATTATCCACTTGTTTGTGAAACTGGATCATCAGGGATGTAAGCTTCGAAAAACACCAAAGTCAAACCATTCCCAAACAGTACTTACCGGTATCCTTTCCAATATGTAAAAACATTTCAACACATTGTAGCAGATGACTTTTGAAAACATAGTGGAACAACTTTTTTACATTTACTTTAATTGCCAAAGCATTTCCATAATTTTGCTATTTTCAGAAGAAGGTTTGAAAACAGCTGGACAAAAGCATGGGAAACCTAAATAAATCAAAGTTCAATTTTTCATTCTGAATTGAAAGCATGGTGACAAAGAAGAAATTTCTCAGCAATCTCTAAATTTTACCACACTATTTTCAAATCCTCTAATGTAGTCTGCAAGTGGGAAAGACTTAACAAACTAAAGCATCTTTCAAGTTTTCAAAGCAGAGTGAGACCCTGCTACATTAAGTTACTCCTTTGATTCTACTATAATTGCCTGTATTAAACCAATGTATACACTGTTTGATGTAGAAGAGGACAGTTTATACAGTGTGTTTACTTCAGTCAATATAACGACTTTCAAAAATGAAAATGCTATAGTCAGTCCGAGTCCACACTGTAAAGTCTGTTAGCTACTGTTGTGTACCATACCCGGTAAGTCTTTTACAACTTTGTAAAAAAAAAAGAAGAAAGATCGGGTTTTAGAACAACAGTAAACCTTTCCCTCATATAGATGCCATGCCCTCTTACGCCTCTGCCGCAGACATTTTTTTGGAAACATGGGGACAAAAGAAGAATTTGCTCAACTCTATACAATTATTGTTTTTTCATTTCGAGGTAGTTTCTAAATTTGTTGGGGTATGTTTTCAAAAGTCGTCTTGCTGCAGATTTATTACATGTGGGAAAAGGGTTACTGTTCAACTCCTTTCTTACTTACATGGCACAAACCCAGCTTTGGTCGTAATCAAACCCACCACCCTCGGATATACTGGTACACTGTAGGGTCCTGCTTAGCTGATGAACTGAAAGTAGAAAGGTAAAATGGTTTCATACAAATCTTTCAACCCTTTCCTACATGTAGGCACATTTTGATCCATCTGCAGCAAACAACTTTTGAAAACATTGTGGCAAAAGGAGAAATTGCTTATTATGAGCAGTTTCTTCTTTAGTTGCAATGTTTTCAATTCTGTTAAAAACCTAGATGATGCTTTTTAGAAAGTAGCAGCATTAATTATGTCTCCCAAATTTCCCATTCATAGTGTTATCTGCTCAAATAGACCAATCATCTAATGATAAAATAATTTTTTAGATATTCAACTGAAACCAACTTGAATTTGCCCATAAAAAAATTACCTTTGACCAGGTAGTAGTCATCTACTTGAGAAATCCAATCAGTTAGTGAAGTTTAAAGACTCTAGGTCAAAGGGTTCTTGCCATATTGAGCAGAAACTGATTTGACCTTTGACACAGTGACCAAAATTGGTCATCTTCTCATGGAGTCCAATCATACAGTGAAGTCTGAGAACTTTGGGCCATAGGATATATGAGGTACTCAACAGAAAGGATTTTTAGTTCAACTTATTTATATTACATCGATTGCGAAACAAGCCTTTGGCTTAGATTAATCACTCACGATGTCTGCTTCCTGGAGACTTTACCAGTCCTCTCGCCGTTTGTGTGAAAAAATCCCAAAGTCAGGACCAGCTAGCTCATCACGGGACTCGAACCAGGGACCTTTGATACAAGAGACCGACGCTCTACCTCTGCACCACTGTCTTCCACAATGAAGGATTTGACTATGACCTTGACCAATCAACTCCAAAACTATTATTGTAATTGTTAGCCTAAGCATTCAAAGAAATATGCTGCCAAGAACTAAAGTTATCTTTAGACATCATAAAATACAACAACACTTCTCAGTTGATTGACTGCTTGTAAAAAAAATCCACTGAGAAAAGAGTCAGTGTGACCAATGACGTCATGAACTTATCATAATCATGAATTTAATATGCTCTACAATATAACCTGCTGTTGGTGACAAGAGAGTACCACCTTTTACTATGTAAAAGCAAATGCAAGCAGTATTATAAATACAAAATTGCAACAAAAGCAAATATTTGTAATAAAATTATCAACTAAATCTAAGTTCATGCATTCAAGCACAACTGCACGCTTTATGAGTCCCCTCACAAAAAAACCTTTCATTAGGTTTAGAAAATGATGGCAATAGCCATAAAATATCATACTTTCACATTTTCCATTATTTAACAAAACAGTTCTCCAGAGGCATCTAAGAAACTATCTAACCCTTTCCCACATACAGCAAATCTGCAGCAGATGAAAATCTCTTTAAATGAATAATTACCGGTACTTAAAAAAGTTGCAAACATTGTGGCAAAAGGGACAATTGCTCTTTATGAGGCATCAGAAAGCATCTATACATGTATATTGAAAATGGTTAACTATAGAGAGCAAACAGGCAAGATCTTGATCAGACTGCGCAAAGTCGCAGGCTTGTCTGGATCTTCGCCCGTCACAAAGTTCCCGACGGTTGGTGTTCATGTGATGAGGGCAGGCTTGTATATATAATGCAATTTTACTATGTTTTTATCATTATAAATTTCACTGTAGACTCAGAAATTACACAGAACTTTTTTGTTCTTTCAAAGTTAGGGCAAAGAGTATATATAGTATATACATATAAATAAGTACCTACATCTACCCTGGTATAAGTATACACATATATTGCCACATTTATCGTTTCACCTTTGTATCAAAAACAAAGGTAATTAACCATTTTCCACATTCTTAAGCCTATGAAGCAGACGATTTTTGAAATAATTCTGGCATATTTTGTCACAATGATTTCAACTCTTAATTACACTTTCCATCATAGAAATTTTCTATAGTTTTGCCTAAAGTCGTCTGATACAGATGATTTGGAATATGTGGGAAAGGGTTAAGAAATATAAGACGTTTCAATAGTAAGTATAAAATTCACAAATTATATAACTAACAAGTGGGTATCTCCTTTCAATGTGCTTAATTTATGACCTTTGGATGGTAAATATGTTTTTTAAAGATGTATTCAGCTTGTCCACAATTATACCTTATATGAACTGTATTTCTTGAGAACATGTAGTTCAGAGCCCTTCATCATAATAAGTAGTTCCTCCTTTCTCCAAAACGTTTTCAACTTTTTGCAGTAGCTATTATTTAACTTCTGGAGAGTTTTCATATTTGTGCTACGACCTTTTCCAATAGGTCTGCTGCAAATGTGTTGTATGTAAAAATGGGTTAAACCCTTAAACTATATACTATGCAATGCCTGCTAATATGTCCATTAATGAATGACTGACACATAGACAGATGGAAGACAGACAAATGAGTCATGTGACATCCTGCCAAGGCACACAAAACAATTTTTTTGTTTCTATCAATAAATAAATTCATTTATTTAGAAGATAATACAGTACACCTTTAACCCTTTCCACATACAACAATACTGCAGTAGACGAATTTGAAAATAGTCAAATATGAAAACTCAATAAATTAAAAACATGTAACAAATATTTCATAAATGAAATAACAATTATTTAATTAAGTTAAAAAGATTGTGACAAAAGGAGAAAATGCTCATTACAAGCAACTTCTTTTTTTTTGCAAAAATGTTTCCAAAAGTCATCTGCTGCAGAGGCATCAGAAAGTGTTTGTATGTGGGAAAGAGTTAAGAATCTGTAAGCACTCAAACATAATTGTTATTTTAAACTGTTGAAAGTTTTGCTATACTAATAAATTGTTGTTTTGATTGTGCATGGCAGGTGTTAATTGAATTGCTTAGTGAACTACTGGCAAAATGTTTCTGTAAATGGCACCAACAACTCTGCACTAAAGGGGCAGCGAAAAATGCCATCTTATGAATATAAGAAGAGAAGATCAAGATAATCCATTGCATTTGCACTCTGATCTATGAACAGGACTGCATCACCATCCAAGCAATCAACCATTACAGACTGTTTCAATTTGAGATTAAATACACTGATCAAACTGTAGGAACTTGTGATCTGAACTTCAGCTACACAGAGGGCAAATAATTGAAGTCTCATTACAAGTTGTAAGAATTTATTCACAATACATGTAAATTAAATAGTTACAACAGCTGCTATATATATATATGCATGTAACCTCAGATAAAGTTCTACATTTGTTCCATTTGAGTTGAACCCCATTTTCAACAGTATTTCAATTACATCATGACAACAGTGCATTATTTTATCCATGATCTCTGAAACTAATCAAACCAGTACATACTCTGGGCAAGAAAATATACCTATTGTCAACATAGGTCACCTTGATGATATGCCCAGGTCAGTTTCATCCTGTGTCCCATCTGAGATCTCTCCTGGTTGTGCCGTCATATATATTGACCTTCTCTGGTTAAACCCTTTCCCACATGCAACAAAACTACAGCAGGCTACTTTGAACAGCTGGGAGCAAAACTACAGACAATCTTATTAAGCAAATGTCACTTTAACCATTCCACCATATTTTGATCAGTTCTTGTATACACTTACCTGATATAATAATTGTAACCTTTTTCCATGTGCTGATGCATTTTCATACATAACTTTTTATGCAATTGTGGCAAAAGGAATGCGAGGCCCAATGCGCGCCTTATTTTAATCAACTGATAGCAAATATTTAACTAATCAAAATACGGCTTGAATGAAAAACTAATGTTTTAGAGGTTCACCCCAGAACATTTTTAGCAAAAAATATCTTGAATCAGACACTGTAAGAGGGGAAGAATTTAAGTGTTTTTTCTGATGCTGATTGACTGCCATGTTTATTAACCAATCAATATGGCTTGAATAGTTATTCTAGTCACCCAAGGAACATTTCTACCAAATTATCTTGAAATTAGACACGCAGATTCAGAGAATATATAATTCTAAAGTTTACTGAGTCCACAGCAACAATTTTGAAAGAGGACACAACCAGAGAAACATTGATGTGATGTATAGTTGAAATTGATCCAGTAGTTAAAGATGAGATGTCATTTGAAACTTAAACTCAACAACAGACAGAGAGTTGATCATCTTGAGCTGTCAGATAGCTCAGTTGATCTAAAAAGAGCAATTTCGTCTAATTGCTACAATGCTTTTAACTTTTTTTCAATAACAATGCTTTCCTTTTATAGAGATTGTCTATATGTTTGCAAAAGCTTTATCAGATGTCTCCTGCAGTTTTGTTGTATGTTGGAAATAGTTAATGTAACCAATACCTGTAACAGGACAGAAATAGCTTGGTGGATGGGGGGGTTAAGTTTTCACTATAGCCATATAACAAGGCAGAATAGCCCCGCCTCGTGGCGGCCATGTTTATTGACTAATCAACATGACTTGAAGGAATCTGATAGAGGGTCACTAAAGGAACATTTCTACATAATTATTTGAAAATCGATCTGACACTTTTGGAGAAGATTTTTAAGTTTTCACTTTAGCCATATAAGGCAAAGTAGCCCCACTCTGTAACGGCCATGTTTTTCGACCAATCATCATGGCTTGAAGGAATCTGATAGAGGGTCACTTAAGGAACATTTCTACAAAATTATTTAAAAATCGGCCTGACACTTTCAGAGAAGAAGATTTTTTAAGTTTTCACTAAAGCTATATAAGGCAAAATAGCCCCGCCCCCTGGCAGCCATGTCTTTTGACCAATCAACATGGCTTGAAGGAATCTGATAGAGTATCACTATAGAAACATTTCTACAAAATTATTTGAAAATCTGCCTGACATTTTCGGAGAAGATTTGTTAAGTTTTCACTAAAGCCATATAAGGCTAAGGAGCCCTGCCCCATAACTATAAGTTTAATCTGTACTCTGAATTTGTGCTCAAGTATCTGATTGGTCAGAAGCAAATTCGTTCTCCAAATTGACCAATCAGAAGACCCCTTGGAGTTCATTTCTGAGCACCGATAACGTTTTCAAAGTTTTATAGTTTCGGACCCAGTTTGGGAGAAGAAGAATTTTGAAGTTGTTTTCGTTTCATTGCCATGGAAACCAGAATTATGCATGGATCCCAAAACTTTGAAGGAATTCCGGTGAGGTCATTGAGAGTATGCTTTCTGTGGAGTTTCATCTCAATTGACCCATTGGTTACCGAGGAGAAGAAGTTGACGGCAACGCACAACGGACAACGCACAACTGACAATGGACGACGGACAAAAGGCTATCACAATAACTTACCTTGAGCAATCTGTGCTCAGGTGAGCTAAAAACAGTTTTACAAGTTATTAGCCATCATAAAATAAAATAAACTATATATATATACATGAATTCTAGTTCCAATAAGGCTATATTCTCTGAGAAACAGGATTTTGCCCGCATACAGGTGCATTCTAACATCTCCACAGATGATTTTAAGATGATTTTAAGACAACATGGGGGAAATGTGGAAATTCTCTACATACAAAAGTATGTTTATTTGAGTAGTTAACATTGTGGCTTCAGAAAACTAACTCTTTTTGCCAAAATATCTTTTTTTTGAAATATTAGTGCATCTGTACATGGGAAAGGACTAAGCATCTTTAAGCCAATTAAGTATTCTTTTGATCATAATTGCCCTGATAAAGTCTTCTTCATCAACAACTTCAACTAGTGAAGCTCTGAAGAAAACATAGTGAATACAAAGTAACTACTTACAGTGAGCAATTTCTTCTTTATGCAAAATGTTTTTTAACACTCTATTATAACTATATATCCAAATTTCTTTATAGTACAATATTTTCTTAAAACATGTTGAAAGGGGATGCTTCTAAGTAGCACTTCAGATAAATAGCTTTAGAAAACCAAGCATTGGAGACGCCCTCAAATGACATATTATGAAGTCCAAAGAATGCTACTGCTCTTTTCCATTTGTTTTAACCCTTTCCCTCATACGACAATTATGCAGCAGACGAATTTGAACATGTTTTGTCAAAAAATAGAAAATCTCTATAATTTTAAAAAAAAAAAATTAAAGGAGAAATTGCTCGTTTTGAACAAATTCCTCTTTTGTCACTATGTTTTCCAAAAGCCGTCTGCTTCGGAGGAGACAGAAAGCGCCTATATGAGGGAAATGGTTAATTAAAGATGTCAATTAGCAATGTTTAAGATAAAATTCTACCAAAAACCCAAGCACTCTGTAATATATAGTTCTAAAGTTAAAGGAATTCTCTATCTTTTAAAACTGTGTGAATGGTGTTTCTATTGACAACATCATCCAATTACTCTTCACTGTTACATTCCTTGACCTTGATCTCCACCTTGACCATGACCTTGATCTCCACCTTGACCATGACCTTGATTTCTTCCTGCATCTAGGTCATCATCATCAGTTATTGATTCAACTTTGTTCTTTTTCCTGCAAGACAAATGATAAAAATTGTTACAGAGACTAAAATGATCGAAAAAAGTAGATTAAAGTTATTTAAAAAGAAAAAAAATTAAAAAACTAAAATAAGCTGTCTCAAAATAAAGAATAACATAAAATAGACAAAAGTATAGTAAAAAGTAACAGAAATGCGTCGGATTATTTGAACCATAAATCTTGGCTCAAGATAAAGAAAGACATAAGCTAGACAAAAGTGTGATCATAAACATCAGAAGTTTGTTGGTTTATTTATCTGTACTAAAAATCTGAGCTGAAAATAAAGTAAAATCGCTTATCTATCTGAACTATAAATCTGAGCTTAAAATAAAGTAAAAATTGCTTGTCTATCTGTACTATAAATCTGAGCTTTAAATAAAGGAAGTTTGTGTATCTATCTGTACTATAAATCTGAGCTTAATAAAAGGAAGTTTGTGTATTTATCTGTAATATAAATCTGAGCTTTAAATCTGGAAGTTTGTGTACTACAAATCTGATCTCAAGATACAAAGAAAAATTCAAAGCCAAAAATCTATGCTTCTCAACTTATCTTATACAGACAGATGTAGTTTGACACATCTGCAGAAGACGTCATTCAAAACATTGTGGCAAAAGGAGATACCGTTCATAATGAATAAGCTTACACATCTACACATTGGTTGTATATGGGATAGGTATAAAAGGACGGTAAAATGATTACTCACATTTTCATTACGATCAGAACCACAATAATCACAATGAGTATAACACCAAGAATGGCGCCAATAACGGCAACAGCTATTACCCATGCTGGGGTGTCATCATCGTCCTCTCTTGGCTGAAATTGACAGGATTGTTAGCATCAAGCATGTATAAAGGAAATAAGAGAACAATTGACATTTGAGTAGCGCTATAGAAAAAAAAAGACCAGAAAGCATTTTCGGCCAGTTAGGATCCATATCATATTGACAAAAAATACTCTATGGTCGTTTTTTTTTCGAAAAGCACAACTTGTTTTCTGTGTGGTCATATATTTTTATATCGGATCACCAAGCAGAAGTAAGCGTGGTAATTAACCCCTTGCCCACATATAACAAATTTGCAGAAGAAGACTTTGAAAACATTATGACAAACACCTGAAAAATCTCCATAAAAGATAGCTTAATTGTTAAATAAAGTTGAAAACATTGTGGCCAAAAAAGAAATTGCTCATCATGCGCAATTTCACCTTTGGCCACGATGTTTTAAAAGTCGTCGGCTGCTATTGCGTCAAAATGCTTCTGCAGGAGGGAATAGGGTAATAGTAATTGAACTGTCCCCGTATACAACAATTTGCAGCAGAATACTTTGAAAATATGTATGTGAAAAATATGGAAATGGAAGGTAGGTTATTGAATTGTGTTCGAACATTGTAACAAAAGTAGAATTTGCTGATATTCTCCTTTCGACAGTGCTTTCAAATTCGTCTAGTAAAGATGTGCATGAATGTATCTGCATTCAGCAAAATGGGTGTTGTCAGAAAATGGTGGCCAGTTCACCTTCTCATGTGTTTTCTGAATTTCTCTAATAATATGAAAAGGCAAAAATTCCACCAACAATACTTTAATAGCGCTAAGTGATACTAATAAACTTAAACACATTTATTATTTTTGATTCCCTAATACAAATGCCAAAATATTTAATCTCTTAAAAAGAGTTGTTAGTCAGCAAGATAACTATGTATGTACTTAAATACATTCTACCAATCATGTTTTAGAAAATAATAGGGAAACCAAAAATGATGAAATATGCTTTCAAGTAATTAAGTATTACTTAGCATTAAATAAGGTTGATGGAATTGCATCCTGGATTATCTAATATTACTGTGAGATGGTACATACCGCTGCGGTAGTTCCTCCTTGACCATCATCGATTATTGCCAACGTTTCAATAGTTAGAGGCAATGTGACACCCAGGACAACTTGTGCTTGATTTACAATGGCAGTTACCAGAGATGTCTGTCTGAAATTAGGAAAATTACAAATTATAACCCTTTCCCACAAGCAACAAATCTGAGGTAGATAACTTTTAATAAAACTAGGCCAAATTATAAAAAAAAAATATATATAGTTTTTAAATATGGTTGACAACATTGTGGCAAAAAGGAGAAATTTCTTATTACAAGAACTTATTTTACTTTTGTAAAAGGTCATTTAGCGCGCATTTAAATTTAATTATTAATGATCCCTGGGTAAACAAACCAGTACTAGGTTAGAAAATGTGCCTTGCCCATGGGCACTCCACCATGACCATAGTGACGCGACTGGGAATCGAAACCGGGACAACCGCTTTCGAAATCCCTGACGCTAACCACTCGACCACAGCGGTTTCCTACTTTTGCAAACAAAGTTTTCAAAATTGTTTGCTGCAGATGTATCTGTATATGGGAAGGGCTTAATAACCATATAACTGCTTGTTTAATCTGTTACAGACAAACTTAATGCATCAGTAGATAACAGTTGAAAACACTGTTAGATCAGGAGAAACTACTTGTCATGAAATGTCAATATATAAAAAAAAAAGAATTTCAATGCTGAATCATAAAATACTTTATTTAATGGCATATGTGTTTTATCACTTTTGTGTACTCCAATTTAAGCAAGATCATCAAAGTTACATATTGAGTTTTATTTTCTTGCTTTTTCACTACTTACTCATTACCCATTCCCACATTTGCATCAGATGACTATATAAACATCAAGGCAAAATATATGGGAAATCTCTATAAGTCAAAGGTTAATTAGTGTATATATGTGGAAACATTGTAGACCAGTTGTCCAGAGATTTCTATGCTTGATGCTCAATCCTGATGTCATTGGTTTAAATCTCAGTCTGAGAACTGGAAATTTCTCGGCATGTTTAAATTGTTATCCATCCAAATAGGTCAAGCATTTATCCTTCCCTGGAAATATGACCTTCTGTTTAATGATGCATTGGCAATGGAGACAAACTGAAGGGTATTTTTTGGAAAGAACTAGGGTATCACAACCAGACTCTCTTGTATATTACAAGAGCAATATACAGAACACACTCATGTGTTAATTGCCTGCAAAACTTAGATAATAAGAAAATGACCATACCAAATAAATGCCCACATACTCCATAAATCGAACTTGGCCTAGATATCACTAAGACAAATATTCTGACAAAGTTTCATCATGCTCAAGCCAAAAATGTGGCTTCCAGAGTGTTAACAAAGATTTTCATACTTGGCCTAGATTTGATAGAGATATATGTTATGATAAACTTTCATGAAGAGTGGATGCAAAATGTTACATAGAGTGTTAACAAGCAAATGTTGACACGAACGACGGACAAAAGGCCATCACAAAAACCCCCCTTGAGCACTTCATGCTCTGGTGAGCTAAAAATGCATATTAATGTTGAAAAGGTTTTTTTCTGAGATACTGTGAGTGTAAGCTTACTGTGTTTGAAGGATTGTGAGCAATGTGCTCTGTGAAATAAACACTTGATTTCCGCTTAACAGAGATCGTTTCTTTCGCCTCCTGGTAGTTGTTCCTGATGCACATAGATCATTGGTCGGATCATTCGTTACCACAAACAAAAGTTGCAGATTACCGGCAGAATCAACGGTTGGATATCCAGCCACAATGATGACATTAGTGGAACTTATATACGAGTGTGGTGGTGTCGCTGGTAGACTGAAAAGAAAAATGTTGCTTGAAAGTACAGATAATGATAAAATCAAGAACAGTCAACTCGGCACTAAAGACCACCTTTAACCCTTTCCCTCATATAGATGCTTTCTGACGCCTCTGCAGCAGACGTCTTTTTGAAAACATAGTGACAAAAGAAGACATTGCACAAACGTGCAATTTCTCCTTTTGCCACAATGTTTTCCACTTTCAGTCATAGGTTATCCATTTAATAATAGAGATTTATCATTTTTTGACAAAATATGTTCAAAGTCGTCTGCTGCAGAATTGTCGTATGAGGGAAAGGGTTAAGCAAACTCAAATGAACAATTTCCCCTTTTCTCACAACGTTTTATCCTAGATAGAAAGGCAGCTATCGTACTCACTTTTCTAAGAATCGTACCCAGTTATAAATCAGAGGACCAATAACAAAACCTCCAGTAAAGCTGATCCTCAGAGTTTTGTCATACTTGTACTCCTCGAGGGATCTTTTTGTGATACAAAATTGCTCTATCATGTCAGCTCCAGCTGTAAGTACGAGGTAAGTATGCATCGTCTTCACAACCGGATATTTTCTTGCTAATCTAAACATTTTCACAATGCTGCAGTTTTCTTAACTGAAATTATACACAAACATGTCCACTGTACATGTAATAAACTAAAATGGAAAAATACATGTGGAAGGTGTTTCGATGTGTAGAAAGAATTATGACATATCTACAGCAAACAACTGTTGAACACATTATCACTAATAAATCAATTGGTCAAAACAAGAAATTTCTCCCCCTTGCCTCAATGTTTGCAGCTGTCTTATTAACCCTTTCCTTCATACGACAATTCTGCAGCAGACGACTTTGAACTTATTTTGTCAAAAAATAGAATATTTCTATAATTGAATGGATAACCTATGACTAAAGGTGGAAAACATTGTGGCAAAAGGAGAAATTGCACTTTTTGTGCAATTTCT
>JAUELF010240329.1:0-12658 GCA_031471495.1 Clinocardium nuttallii
AACTGGGTCATGTTCGGTCAAAAACTAGGTCACTAGGTCAAATTTAAGGAATATATTGTTGACATTTAGGTGAGCGATCCAGGGCCATGAATCCAGGGCCATCATGGCCCTCTTGTATATATTTTTGATAAGTGAAATAATGTTGAAAACAGTAAAACAAAAACAACCAATTTATTGTTGAAAAGGTATTGTAATTGATGTCAGACGTACACAGTAATAGCTAAACAAAACAAGCAAATATATGCTTATTATAATACAATCTAAAACAGGATGTTGTAATGAACAGATTACCATTTTGAACATAAATTTATTCATTATTTGTTATATAGGTTTACTTAAAAAAATGTGCTTTGATTGAAAATGGATCTGAGAGAAACTGCTTGAGATCTCTTTGACCAGCAACCTATGGATGATCAGTTTTCCAGTTAATACAGTTTAGGCAAAACTTGTTTAACCCTTTCCTACTTATAATCTCCTCCTACACCTCAGGCCTTTTTCAACCAAATTGCTAAAATAACTTAATTCAATGCAAAACTCTGGTTGACATGGCAATGGAAATGATTTTCTCAGTGAGAAAAACCAGTATGTTCCCACAACATAGGGTTTTAATTGTTAAATAAAGATTTTGCAAAATGAAGTACATATATATATATATATATATAACTTAATACAATCTGAAGCTCTGATTCTGGGCATCTTTGTAACTGATAAATTAATCAAGTAGCTACTAGTGTTATCTTAGACTAACAGGCAAAAAAAAGAATTAAACAATCAGAACAATTGAAATTTAACCCTTTCCCTCATATATACACTTTCTGACGCCACTGCAGCAGATGACTTTTTGAAAACATAGTGACCAAAGAAGAAATTGCACAAAATGTGCAATTTCTCCATTTGCCACAATGTTTTCCACTTTTAGTCATAGGTTATCCATTCAATTATAGAGATTTTCTATGTTTTGACACAATATGTTCAAAGTCGTCTGCTGCAGAATTGTCGTATGAGGGAAAGAGTTAATGGTAAATAGGTGTACATACGGAACATGTTGTAAAACTGCTGGAGTCGGAGGTTCAATCCTCCCCAGTCGCTCACTTGTTTGCGTCTTACAGCGAAACTTTTGTGGTTGTACACGGCCTCCGTCCCAAAGCAGTCAAACACTCTGACTCTACACCTGTATATTCAAATGATAATTGTTTGTATTTTGTAGGCCTACTGTGATTAATGTTTTAAAACTGTGATTGAAATTAAAACATATTCAAAGTAATTGAACTATAATTAATTACATTAGAAAGTTAATTGAAGTAAATCAATTTCATATGTGAAAAACAATACAACTGTAATTAAAATGAATAAAAGGACATTGATAGGTTTATTACAGTTAAAGTTATTGAACCCAATCGCTGAATGAAACGACATGATGTGATGTCATTGGAAAATATGCGTACACGTCTTTCATACTGCGGCGATATCTCGGGGGAAGATTTTACATAAGGAAAGGAACATACTTATAGCGATGCTTTGGTATGTGCATAAAATTGTTGATGTGCTCCAGCCCGACAATGTCAGTATAGATAATGCTGTCTGGTTCTTTGCATGACGGACTCGTTTCAGCTAAACTGTCTGCTCCATTAATAATGTAAACATTCCTTAAAAATAAGAACTTCTAAGATTAAATCAGATAATTGATTCACGTGATACAAAATGCGACTGTCAGCATACTCAGGGCAATCATGATACAACTTCATAACGATTAAGTAGATTATACATTTATACGGTCGGTGAAGACTCTGGTTGAGACTATGCAGACGTACAGGCCAAGCAGAGTCTTCACTGTATGCACATGTATGCATTAAGACCTCAATTAGACAAACAGATACAAACTTTGACACATTTGAATATCAGCACTCGTATTACCATCTAGCGATACACGTGTTTTTCAGATGGAAGTGAATAACCTACATAGGAATGATACACATTATTTGTCAACATCATTTGCCCAATTTCCTTGACCACTTGAACCCCTTCAATCTAAAAGCTTTAACTTTGACATGTCCAGCTTTGTATTTGGACATGTCCATTCCAAATTCTAGAAATATCAAGATAAAATTGTTGGATTTGGTAGCCAACTGTACAGACACATTCTTTTTCCACATAATTTGCCTACTTTCTTGGCCCACATCATTTGCCAACTTTCTTTGTCCACACCATTTGTCCTCTTTCTTTGCCCACATTATTTGCCAACTTTATTTGCTTACATCATTTTTCCACTTTCTTTGTCTATATCATTTGCCCTCTTTCTTTGCTCACATCTTTTGCCCACTTTCTTTGTGGACGCTCACGTTCTTTGCCCACGTCATTTGTTAACAATATTTGCCCTCTTTCTTTGCCCACATCATTTGCCTACTTTCTTTGCCCACATTATTTGCCTACTTTCTTTGCAAACATCATTTGCCCACTTGAACCCCTGTAATCCAGAATGTGTTTACATGGACTTGTCCAGCTTTTTATTTGGACATATCCATACCAAATTCTAGAAATATAGTGATGTAAAATAAATAAGTTAAAACTAAATGTTAAACGTTGTACTTGTGTCTATTTAAGATGACATATCATCTATGCCCGCGACTAGGTTGGTCCAAGTACTCGCTGAAAAAAGTATGTCATGTTATATAACACTCACTGTGATAGTTCCTCGAACTCGGTCGCCACCTTGACATCGTGTCCGAGAAGATAAAGCGCGGCTATTAAATCTGACCATACCACTAGTTCCCCTAAAGCACCGCCTGTAATATACATAATTATATTTAGTTTTATTTATTAATCAAGATTGTTTCATACCAATGTGGCAGCATGATACAACATTACAAATATGACATTCGAAAATTAAACAAGAAATGAGATGTCAAATATCTCGTTTTCAATTCCTACTTATATCATTGGAATAACAAAATGTCAATTAAAGACACTAATTAACAAACACTATTACACTGTATTGATATTTTAATATGTATTAAAGCTTCAAGGCATTTAACATACACTGTATTATAAGTATGATATACCTTAATCTGTGATATAATAGTGATGGATTCATTGGACCGATTACTAGAATAATAAGTGAAGAGAAGCGCCGAGCAAACTACAACGATCGCCTGTTTTATTATGTCGAATAAGGGGCATTACTAAGTAAAGACTGATGTCATAGTTATATGAATTGTATGGTGGCATATTACTGCCGTAAGATAACCAGTTAATGTTTTGTACATTATTAACTGGTTATCTGGTTAGGGTTTGTGAGTTTCACTCAATAACTAACATACTAACTAGTTAACTAGATAGGATTCGTGAAACCACTTATTTGATATTCTCGAAACGTAAGACTAAAACAGGCATGAACGTGCCCAAAACTGCCACCAGTTACCTGACCATGCTGTAAAATAAGATTTACACAAGCATAAACTTACAACTGAAATCCTATCTAGTTTACTACTTATTATGTCAAATACTAACTGCGTAACTAGATAACATTCGTGTTACCAGTTATAAATAGATACTATACTAAAACAAGTAGTATTTCAAGCACTCTTTGACGCTCTGGGTTGCGGTGGTAATCATTTTAATTGACTGACAGGTGTTGCGATAAGGTAGTACTAGTGGTAACTTATCCCTGAAACGCCAAGTAACTGAGTAATTGTTGATTGCGGCCATGAACACTTTGTAATGTTCTGTATTGAAACACGTGTTTTGATATTAGCTTATCCAATGGAGTCAATAAAATGGCATGTATTACTCAATAAATAAGCATATTATGTAACAGATCATGATCAGGTTAATGTTAATACCTTTGAACATTGTCTCGGCAAATCCCCAGTTAGCCTTCATCGACAGGAACCCGAGGTACAGCAATACCTAAAGAAAATATGATACTTAAGGGATGGTATTTTATAAGGAGTTAAATCGGCCCCGATTTTACCAAATAAGAAATATATGTACATATAATGATTATTAGCGTTGTCCTGACGAGTAGAATAAACGAAACCGGTTGGCACGTTTAAAACGAAAGAAGAGTCTTTTTCTCTTTTTCTTATATATTGTTTTCTTGTTTCGATATATTCTTCGTTTTGTATTATCCTACAACTTAACTGTTAACTCTTTTAGCGCCAAAGGCAATATTAATTGTTGACAACAATTCTGATTCAGGTAAGTCAGCTTAAGCAAAATGATTGTGATTTTAGCTTTGTTAAATTCTAAAATTAACGCCAAGCGTGTAAATTATTACTGGAATGTCCAACTGTTTTACTTATAAACCAGTCAATGATCATACATAAGCCTGCTGGGGCGTCTTCATTTTGTATTAAAGCATCAAGCACTCGGACATGTTTAAGCCAAACTAAACCAATGATCTAGCAGCCTTTTGCAATATGTAATACTCTCCGAGTACTGGGACGCCTTATTATAATATCCATGTTGTCGTTACGTTACTGAATGATGCAAATGAATTAAATTCCGATAACATAAGTCACTCAATGTGTATCAGATATCCACAACAGTCAAGTTCGTCCACAATAGTTATAGATTCGTTTTTGCATACTACCTTACGACGGTTTCTATGTGACAGGTCCTGTTTCAGTGAAAGGCTATTAATAGACTTCTCCCATTGTGGCCACATCCGCGTTACTCGCATCCTGATCCAGGCGCATGTATGGCGAGAGTTTGGGTCCTTTAGTATTTCAATAAGTTTGCTCAAGTTGGTCTGTATGTGTGCCTAAAATTAACAACACTATTTGACTTTCGAGCTCCCTACCACCCACCCCTAACACCCTAAGAATAAATGATATTTTAGACTGTGCATTTTAGACATGGGAATACCGCATCAGTAGTTTATTGGAATAGCGTCAGCCTCGGGTGCGGGAGGTTACTGTTCCTATCTCCGGCCGAGTTATACCAAGGCCTTAATAATGGGTTACCCTTCTTGGCGCTTGGGATTATGGATTACGACTGAGACGGTCCAAGCAGTGAAATAAACTGGCATAAAAAGATGTAAGCAGATGCATTACATCAAAAGTTATTCTCGTGCAATTACAGTTAATTGTTAACTGGTTGATAATCGGAGCTCCATGAATCCGTTATTACAAATCTTTCAAATATGGATTGATGTTCACATTAAGAACTGAGTATTAAGAGAAACAGAAGTTAATTTTGATTAGTATTTGATACTCAATCATCCTTTGTTAAAAAAACCAATAACATATTAGTTTGGAAATTAAATCGAAGCTAATGTTCACATAAAGAACTGAGTGTTAAGAGGTACATTACCTAGCTTTGATTTGAAAATTCTATGTTAAAACTATTTTCAAATAGTAATTTGTGAATTAAAACGATGCTGATGTTTACATATATCACTGAATATTGAGAGGAACAGAAGCTGGCTTTGATAAGTAATTTAAACTACACGAATCCTTTGTTGAAAGTATTTCAAATAGTAATGCTAATGTTCACATTTAGAGCTGCAATTTATAGAGATTCCAACAGAACCTAGCTTTGAGTAGTAATCGAAAGTCATTGAATACTTTGTTAAAACTATTTCTAGATATTCGTTTGGGAATTTAATCGAGGATATATAATAATCACATTAGGTACTGAGTATGAAGACGAAACGTAGTTAGCTTAAATTAGTAATCGAAAGTCCACTAATCATTAGTAAAAAGTATTTAAAATATTCGTTTTGAAATTAAAACGTGGTTAATCTCAAAATTAAAAAACTGAATAATAAAATGAACGGTTACTAGCTTTGATTAGTAATCGAATGTCCACCAATCCCTTGTTAAAATGGTTTCAACAATTTGTTTGGGGTTTAAATTGAGGTTAATGTTTTCAATCGAAACGTATGGATTCTTTGTAAAAAATAGTTTCAAATATTCATTTGAAAATTAAATTGAGGCTAACCTTCACGTTAAGAACGGAATATTGAAAGAAATATGACCTAGCTTTGATCAGTAAGCGAAAGTCAATCAATCCCTTGTAAATACTATTTTTAAATCGAAGCTAATCTTCACTTTTAGAACGGAGTATTGAAAGAAATATGACCTAGCCTTGATCAGTAATCGAGAGTCAATCGATCCCTTGTTAACATGGTTTCAACGATTTGTTTGGGAATTAAATTGAGGTTAATGTTTTCCATCGAAACTAATGGATCCATTGTTAAAATATTTTAAAATATTCGTTTTGAAATTCAATCGAGTCGAGAACATTAAGATCAATTTTTTGTTTGGAAATCAGTATCAATGATTCTCGTTAGTCTGTGGAATAAGAATAAGATGTTGCATACACACACTATCTTACTGTCTCTAAAGACAGAAAAGGCATATAGGAAAACTGCAATTTAATGCTTTCGCTGCCAAAGCAGTGTGTATATACTAACGTGACTTTTGACGTCATATTTACATGGTGAAACAGCAATAATTGCTCTTGGTAAGAACGTAAAAACAATGGTAACTTTTTTATTTCTTCACCCTTGTTTATGAAACAATGCGCAGTCTACGTCGCTTACAATGTCCTATCTCAGGGTCTTTACAGGACTTTGATTGGTGGTCAATTTTTTTCAAACACTACGACGAATCTCCGTTTTGATAATGCTTAGTCTGTCGGCAATATCAATACATTTTGAGAAAAGGTTAATCTCAGTGTTTGAAGAAACTGAACCACTAATCAAACTCCGGTGATAGGGCTCTTTATGCGGCGTATACTGCGCCATGTTTCATTAAAAAAGATGTAGAAATAAAAATGTTACCATTGTTTTTATTTCTAAACCGAAGTTAAATATTTCTGTCCGCCATAGCATTTGTGACGTAAATGTCACATGGTATACACACACTGCAAAGGCCTTTACAGGATTTGGAAAACAGTTCAGATGTAGGTGAGACGAGCTGCCTCTCGTGAAATCTCGTGCCACTGAAACCTTTAATTTTACCAAACTTCCGGTTGGATGCAAAATGGAGTCGTTTGAATTTTCAATGTTCATGGAAGAGTCGACTTTGTAAAATTATTCAGCAGTGAAAGAGTTAATACAACTGGTATTTACATATTAACTTCCCTTTATAGAGTTACTCCCCTTTCATGAAAAGCCGCCATTTTTATTCTAAAATGTATCATTTGAGGAAACACTAACACTAGCATGTGTATAGCGTATTATTATTACTGTATTCATATTCGAACGTGGTTGCATGTCTTTATTTAGATCAACTATGAACACACACAGTCTGAAATTACAGGAATGAGAAATACTCAGATATTTACCGAATAATGTGTTGTTCCGATGATAAACATAATTAACATTTGAAACGAGACAAAATAATAATTGACACAGTACATTAATGAACAATAAGTAAATGTAGTTAATATAGTAAAATATTAGCTGAGTATCAATGATTACCTACAATAATAATGTGCTATAAACAGGCTAGTGTTAGTGAATCCGATTAGATTACAAATGGCGGCTTTTCATAAAAAGGGAGTAACTCTATAAATAGAAGTTAATATGTAAATACCAGTTGTGTCAATAAACAATAATCATGTACTAACCTTCTCTAAAGACGGACAAGACGTATCAGAAAACTGATGACTTTTCTGTCTCTGCAAACCCGTGGCTACCATTTTCTGTCTTGCAATAACAGGAACATGATAGAGCGACGCTAAAGATGCTAGCAAAAGAATTGTGCCGAACAGCGTCAGGAGGAACAATACATGGGTCCGCCTCGCTATTCCAAACATATTTTTTCTTTTTTTTTCTTACGGTAACCTATATATCCTATGTTGAAATAAAAATATACAATTCAACTATAAGTAACAAATGAAAACCTGGTGGTCCTCTTTTCTAATTGTTCAAAGAATAAAATACAATTGCGAACTTTGGTTGCTGCGGCACCAGAAAGGGGGCGAAATGTCTAAATTTAACATATTTTTCCTCTGAATCTGCTTGTCATATTCCAATTTAATGTTGGTGAAATGATCCTTGGGTGGCCCTCTAGAAAATATGTTCAAGCTCAATTGATTAGTTGTAAAACATGGCAACCAGGCCGCATCAGAAAAGGAGCAACATGACAAACCTTTAATATCGATGTCCATGGAAGTGCTTGTCTAATTTCAAGGTTATGTTGTAGAAATGTTCTTTCATTGACTCTCTACAAACTATGTCAAGGCATGACATTGATTAGTTGAAAGACATAGCAACCAAGCGGGAACACAAAAGGAGTAAAATTATTTTTTGCTTCACATGATAACTCCTCCTAATTCACTAGACCAATTTAATAAAAAATACATAGGGATGTTCCTTTTTGGTGGTTTTCTTTCAAAATTGTTCAAAACATAAAATTCCATGGATAACTTTGGTTGCTGCGGCATCAACAAGGGGACAACACGTCTAAAGTCTTCTTCTCTGAATTTGCTCCTCATCATATTTTGAGATAATTAGGCAGAAAAAATCCTTGGGTGACCCTCAAGTTACAATGGTAAATGATTTAAATGATATATATATATATCACTGGATCAAATTCCAATAAACTTCACAGGAATGACATTTTGGTGGTCATCTTTCAATTGTGTTGCAGGATTCAAAATGAACTTGTTTTTTTTGTTATAATCACCTTAGCCACAGGCTGACGGTGATTTATTTGGATCAGATTTTGTTTGTCATCAATATGTTTTAACATCATGTCTTCCAAAATCACTTACTAGAAGGTGAAGAAATTTTACATATATATTAATTGTATCCAGCGTTCTTAACCCCTTTCCCTCATATAGACGCTAAGTGAATATTGATAAGTACTACATGTGAATGAACGTGAGTAATATTAGAAAAGAAGGTTTGAAGAACATAACTTACAATAAGAAAACACACACATGTAACGATTAACAGACAAATCATCATAAGTCAAAAGTCACAAGTCATTAGTCGCAAGTCAAAATTGCCCTCTATATGTATTTATGTATATGTCTCCATCTCTCTGTCTACATATATCTCTGTCGCCATCTTTCTCTCTGTTACTCAATATCTATATGTCGCCACCTCTCTCTCTATTTCTGTGTATCTGAGGAAGATAAAGAGACAGAGATATAGACAAAGAGACAGAAAGGGAGACATACGGAGAGCGAGACAGGGAAAGATAGATGCATACATAGAGACAGAGAGACAGACAAACATACAAAGAGACAGAGAGACATACACTGAGGCAGACGGAGAGAGAGACAAGGAGAGAGATACACACATAGACACAAATACAGACAAAGAAAGACATAGACAGACAGAGAGACACAAACAGAGAGAGAGAGAGACAAAGAAACAAAGAGAGAGATATACATATTGAGAGAGCCAGAGACATACACACACATAGACGGAGAGAGAGATACATACAGAAAGAAAGACACAGATAGAGAGACATGGATAGAGATACAGTCAGTAGGAGACAGACACAGAGAGAAAGAGACATGGAGAAAGGTATACAGAGAGTCATAACTCAAAAGTCACAAGTCATTAGTCGCAAGTCAAAATTGCCCTCCTGGGCTTCCATAGCAATTACATATTCAATTATTGATTTATCCTTAAAAATGTATGGGCCACACAGGTCAGTGTACATTCTACCGCTTAGAATACATAAATTGTTATTTCGACATAGATTTATAAGGCGAAATCCATGAGAGTTTTATTTATGATTTAACGATTTACGGTTTAAGGGGAAAGACAAGTTCTGTAATTTCATGAATTTGTCGAGGTCGGATTGATCTCCCATCCCAGATCACTACTAAATATGTCTCAACTACAAGGATCAGATCGGATAAAGTTGTCCAATTGCAGTGTTCTCTTGTTAGTATTGCCTGCGATCATTACATACATGTACTTGTTATTGTGACATATTTCAGAAATGATTTTCAAAAACTCAAAATTCGTCTTTTGGGAAAAATGGGGAATTTTCTGGCGGCACGTATATATATTCCCGAGCATAACACTTTCAGTGAGTCTAGTTATATATTTAGATACAGTGAACTCGACAGTTCCGGGTCATCGACAATTCCGGGTAACATTTGGAAAAAAATGTTAAGTATTCGAGAATAAAACAGTATTTTTAACAATTTCATTTTCAAGTCATATTTCCCATTAGTTTGGCTAGTTTAACTTCGAATTTCAAGAACGGGTGTCGTAATCTCGAAACGCTTGACTGCATCGATTCCCGCAAAAGCAAAACATAAATTTTGCTATTTACCGGTCACAGCGAAAATAGCTGATTGTAAATAATTTGACCTAATGCACATACGACACTTTCGGGTCAGCCAAATGGGAATTTCTCAAAATTATCAATTTATTAGGAAATCTTTTATAGTTAAATAAACTTAACAAGAACAACTTAAATAACAATGGAATTATAAAGTCTTGTCATGTTTCCCCTTTCCTGATTCCGCCTGACTGTCCTGTTTTTTCAACGGAACTGCCAGTTTAATTGATATTTTGGTTTATAGAAAATGACAAATAATTTGGTCCATATCATTTAATTGATAAATTGATCAAACTTCGAATATAGGTTTTAGAGAAAGAAAAAGAAAAGAAAACCGTTACAGGTTTTACTGATAAGAATATCACGAACTTGACAATCTGAGCGGAACGTCATTGGATATTGTGCGTGTTTAGAACGAAGTTGAAACGCTTTATGAGCGGAACGTAAATTTGCGCTCTGAACGAAACAATCATAATGAACGAAAAAATCCAATATCATGAATGCCTCGCTCAATCTGAGCGGAACGGCAAATTAATGTTATGAATGAGTGAACGCATTATGAGCGGAATAGAACTGGAGCGGAACGGAGCGTGAACGGTAAATTTGTCAATTTCAAGATGTTTATAACACATTTTGTATATGAGAAAGCTTCATAATTACACATGTTTAGTTTAAACATATTTTATTCTCATATATTTTTACATAGTAGGAAAAGACAAGAAATATAAAATGGAGAAATGGATTGGACTGAAAGCTCATAGGTTATTGTAGGTCCTCTGCAATAAAGATTAATTTACAGGAAACATGCCATGTATAATATCATTGCAGCACATGTTTATGTCCATTGCACAATTAAAGAACAGTTTAAATAGCTTATAAGCTTACAAGTTTACTATTCACGCAGCACATACATAGTGTCCCTGGTTCGATCCCCGGTCGCGGCAATTCGATCATAGTGGTGTGCCCTTGGGCAAGGCACATGTTCTACCCTAGTACTGGTTTGTTTACCCAGGGATCAAGAATAATTAAATTTAATTGCGCGCTAAATGACCTCAGCTGTCGATGCACCATAAAACAATATATACACACATAGTAATGCGACTAGAGGTACATTAAATAAACAAAATGTAAACTAAAAAGAAACCAGACTAAAGATCCGTTAATAGGCAAAGAAACACAATTAAGTTAAACGAGAGAGGTGTTAATGGCCCTGTCAATGTTTAAACTATGTTAAAATGTTATTAAGATTTAACGAAGTTTAAATAGGATGTTTTCTTTCATTCTCATTTATTGCTTAATGAATAAATGTATATTGTATTATGGCGCATCGACAACTAAGGTCATTTAGCGCACAATTAAATTTAATCTCGATGTCTGATTCCTGGAGACCTAAAAAGTACTCGCGCCGTTTGTGCGCAAAATCCCAAAGTCAGGATCCGCACATCACGGGGATCGAACCAGGGACCTTTGACTTTGAGATTGTCCACACAAACGGCGCGAGTACTGGTTAACTACCAGTTATGAAAGGCATTTTGGAAAGGGTTAGAAGATTTAAATATCGAGGGAGGAACAATATAAACAACATGAAAACCATCATGTATCAACGACAGTTTTTCCGTACCGCGAGAAAACCAACATTCTGGACTAACGCATCGACCAGGATCAGCCTAAGCATGCCGCGCAGGCTTACCCAGATATCCAAATTGCGCCTCCAGTGGATTTCCTTTTTCAGGAATCATAACACTTTACCGCTATTGCCTTGAGGCGGAATGTTTCGGCTCTAATTAATATGCGCGTACATTACGCGGATTTCATAATGTTGTTTTTCTCGCGGGACTGCTCACATAAAACTTTAAGTTTTTATTTTGTCGTTGACATGTGTATAGGAATACGAATATTTGTTGAAATTTCGATGTCTTCAGTGCCCTATAGTTGTAAGTCCTATCAAAATGCATTACGCTTAACACACTGATACTTCATATGGTATGCCCATGCAATCGTGACTTAAATGCATTAGACCCATTATATTATATACACGCATAAATAGTTTAACAATATATTTATCTAAATCGAACAAAAAGACGAAAGAACATAAGTCGGATTCTATCATTTTTCACTAACTTTACTATGTTAACATTAATGAATCCGCTGTGCTCGAGTGTCCCAGTTTTCATCCCGGGCTCGATCCCCATTTCGCTAAAGCGAACAAAAAGACGAAAGAACATAAGTCGGATTCTATCATTTTTGACTAAATTTACTATGTTAACATTTAGGAATCCACTGTGGTCGAGTGGTTAGCGTCGGGGATTTCGAAACCGGGTGTCCCAGTTTTCATCCCCAGTCGCGGCACTACGATCATGGTGGAGTGTCTTTGGTGCAAGACACATTTCCTAGCT
>JAUELF010240340.1:0-12658 GCA_031471495.1 Clinocardium nuttallii
TCCAACCTGTATTTAAAGATCACCCAGTCCAACCTGTATTTAAAGATCACCCAGTCCAACCTGTATTTAAAGATCACCCAGTCCAACCTGTATTTAAAGATCACACAGTCCAACCTGTATTTAAAGATCACCCAGTCCAACCTGTATTTAAAGATCACCCAGTCCAAACTGTATTTAAAGATCACCAGTCAAACCTGTATTTAAAGACCACCCAGTCCAACCTGTGTTTAAAGACCACCCAGTCCAACCTGTATTTAAAGATCACCCAGTCCAACCTGTATTTAAAGATCACCCATTCCAACCTGTATTTAAAGACCACCCAGTCCAACCTGTATTTAAAGACCACCCAGTCCAACCTGTATTTAAAGATCACCCATGGGCAGAGAACAATCGTGTCTTTGTTCACAGACGGTCTATAATTACAGGGTCATTTATACAGAAAATTAGTAATTGGTATATAAAAGTGTTGCCTTAAACACAGGTTTGACTGTATTTTAAACTTTTTATTCAATTTTCAGGACATTGACAGCATTATGGATATTGTATGCAACCACTGTAAACAAGAGAGATTGAAGAACAACACAGACACTGCTTTTGTGTTTTACTGTCGGACTGGTAAGAGTAGATCAACCTTTGCCATGGCTATAGCGGGACTCATCATGTGTCATATGAAGGTAAGAATTATTCATTGTGGGAGTTTACTCTTTCTATTATATCAATGCAGACAATTCACATATGTATTACCTCGCTTTTTTGTGCCAGTACTCGATACAAAATTCTTCTGATTCAAGTTTTTACTTTCCAAGGCATTTTTGCACATTGTTAGAGGATGAATAATTAATTAAATGCTTAAGTCACAGTGACCATTGGAAAAAGTCAATGTCCAAGCCGTGATTCAAACTCATGACTCCTTGATTGAGAGCCAAGAGGGATGAAATTGCATGGTCACAAACTGATTGGGAGCAGTATCAACCTCTGATACTTTCCCACACTCTCGACATGAGTACTGGTTAACCCTTTTCATCATGCAACAAATCTGTAGCAGTTGACTTTGAAACATTTAGTAAAAAATATAAAAACTGTATAAATGAAAGAACAATTATTATTAAATAAAGATTAAAACATTGAGGCAAAATGTGAAATTGCTCATCATGAGCAATTTCTCTCTTTGCCATAATGTCTTTAAGTTATACAGTTTCCATTTTCATGATGATTTGTTTTAACTCTGTTAGCTGATTTGATATTTATATAGTCTCATGCATTAACAATGTCCAAGGAACAGAGGATAGATAGTATCTAAAAAAATAGAAAATATTATTTGATGCAGTTTCCAAACATTGTGAAACAAATAGATGGTAACAGAGTATAGGTTAAATCAGCGCAGAGACATACACACACTATATGTCTTTGATCTACCTTTATACATTGATGTTGTTGATACTTGTTGCTTGCATGATTTAATTAATTTCCCATTTCACGATGACTTTTGACACCACTGCAGCAGGCACCATTTAAAAAAAGTGTAGGACTAGAAGAAATTGCCAATTTTTAGCAATTCTTCCATTCCCATCAATGATTTCAAAACTTGTCTGCCAGTTTGTGTTAAACGATAAGAGTAATGTGTTTATTTATTTGCAGGGATTCCCTAAAGGATCACATCAAGGGGAGCAAGAAAGAATTAGTTTACCAAATGCTCAGTACACCAAAGGGGAATTTATTGTAAGTTCAACAGTCTATATAGAGGGCTTGGCGTGAAATGGTTGAAACTAAAAACCTATTTCGAAAACCCTGGTTTAGGGGCAATTTTGATCCCTTTGTGTAAACAATGCAAAATTTCCATTGTTTACCAAAAAAATGATTTAACGCTCATAAAGACTTTTTAGCCAGGTGATTAACATTGGTAAAAAAATACCAATTTTAGTAACAACAGTTTCACCCCAAGCCCTCGATATGTTTACCTACAACAAGGCAGCAGCTAAGAGAAAATAATGAGAGTCCTTCGACCTTTTCCCACATACAACACATCTGCAGCAGATGACTTGGAAAATATATCTATAGACAAATATCAGGCAAATCTCTTTATATAAAAATATGTATAATGAATTTAGATCAAAATAGTTGAAAACATTGTGGCAAAAGATGAGATTGATCATCATGAGCTATAATACCTTTTGCCACAATGTTTTAAAGCTTTTCTGCTGCAGGTGTGTCAAAAGACTTTGTTTTGTTTGTTTGTTGTAAAAGGTTACAAAATGTTGTTATGTATATTTCTTTAACACCAAACAGCTGTGACCAAGTGGTTATATAACATCTGCAATTTGGAACCAGCTAGGTGTCCCTTGTTTGATCCCCCAGTCTTGGCGCTGGGGGTCATGGTGGAGTGCCTTGTGGCAAGACACATTTTCTAGCCTAGTACTGGTTTGTTTACCCAGGTATAATGAATAAGTGAACTATCACTGTTACATAACTTAAACAATGTTGATTTGGGGATTAGAAAGAAAGATTTTCAAACTAGATCTAATTTGAGCGCATTTTAGTTTGTTATTCTATCCTTCACATATAGATTTAAAACATGTAAAGAAAAGGACAACAAACAAAATAATCATGAAAAAAAAAATGTTTTGAACAAAATCTTTAGAACACCTAACCTTGTACAGACAACATCGGATCGAGGTATTTGCAGTTGAGGGCTTTTTACCAAAACAAACAATTTATCCATTCTTTAAAACATTTTGCACAATGTTTTTAAGTAATAATAGTTAGCCATTTTACCAGTAGGCATCATAGACAATATCAAGTGTTTAAATTGTATTGATATCTAAGTCAAAGTTATCTGATTCTTATATTAATCAAACTCTTTTAATGTCGTCAATAATTCTAAGATTCACGTCAGAAAGCAATTGCCCTGTCTAATTGTGGTAAAAAACTTAACATCAGCCATAAGTGTTGAGCCATCTGCCATATTTGGTAGGTGTATTTTTTATGACAGAACCTTTCTAATGATACTTGATCTTGTGACCTTGACATAAATTTCAACCTACCTTTAGAAACAACCAAAAATGTTTTTGCCGCCAAGGGATAATGATGTTTTCACAAACACATCTTGTTTCTTTCAAGATTGTTCAAAAGCTTGTTCGCATGTTACCAGACGGCCATCAGGTGAAGAGAGAAGTGGACTTTATATTGGATGAGATATTCAACACCATGACACCCACCATGTTTCACATGAGAGAAATCATTTTTGTGACCTACAACAAGGTAAGGCCACTGTGATTTATAGGTTACAATACACCAAATAAATTCCTTCTTTGTAAATCGACCAGTTTCTGTCCTCAATTGTCACACTTTCTAAGTGTTTCTCATGTAAAACACCATATATCATTGAAAAGAGTTACCTCTTATAGCTATAATGGATATTATAATGAATCCAAAGAAAACGTGGGGTCATGCATAATGCAAGAAAGAACTCACCAGACGAAAATGGTTACCATCATTTTGGACAAAATAGGGCCTGGACAAACCGGTGTTTAGCATTCTCTACTTTCACTTTCAAACAAGGTCAAACTACTACAAGTGATCAAATCAATCATTTCCAGTGCATCCTATACACATTCACAATGCATTTAAACCCAATGTCGTATATATTCAATACATACTGGTGATGGTATACACTCATTTCTACACAAACAAAGGTTTATTTAGGGACTACTGTACTGTAGATCACCAAGTCAGCGGATGTATTTAGCATAATTTGACCTATATATATACTTTTTTTTTTTTCACATATAGATTTTAATCTTTTTATTCAAAACATATACAAACCCACATGGCAACCATGTTTTTGAACAAATTAAAATCATTAGATCTGATCACTCGAGCAGAGAGTGAGTCACAATTTGTGCCAAATTTATTTAAAATCAGGGCAGTATTTTCGGGCAAGAAGATTTTTCAAGCTTTTATTGTATATGTACATTCATTATTGGAATACGAGATCCACCTTTGGCGACAATGTTTTTCAATAAATCAGAATAATTTGAACAATCTTATTCTTGGGAGAGGGTCTCCAAAGAAACATTGCTGTTGGATAAGTTTGAATCTCGTTATTTGAAGGAAAATTTGAACCAACAGACAATGAAGGTATGCTAAATAGGGACATGATTCTGGTCAGCAATATTTTCAAGATATTTCAATAACCTAGTTCCTCACATGCACTTATTGTATTTTCCTAGCTAGAGGATTATGACGGTCATATATTGGTTATCTGAGATATTTTGTTTCATTTGAATACTTAGGCAATAGCAGTAATCTTGTGCAGCTGAATGGTTGAGATTAAATAATTTTGGTTGAGTGACAGCAAAAAAATCTTAGTGAAATTATTTCTTTAATTTGCCAGGATTAAGAGAATGTGTAATTCTAAGAATTTCAATTTTTAGCATTCAATATTAGGCATACACAAGTCTAATGGCGTCAGAAACATGAGGCGAAAAAACAAATTCAAGTGGAGTAAAATATTACAGTTATGTTCCTCCCCTCCTTCAACCTGGAGATGAAAATATACATACCAATGCCTGGATTATCGGCAACCACTTTCGGTCTGTGTGTGTTACACCACAGTGTGTAGGCTGTAGGAGCTCTCTTCTTTTTAGACTGAAAAATAGTGAAGAAATAATTGTTGAGTTTTATATCCTCCTCAAGAAAAGGAGAAAAGTTTGCTGTGACCACTTCAGAAATGTCAATTCTTCAAACCTTTTCAACATACAACAAATCTGTAGCAGACAATTTACCATGACATAAGCTTGACTTGCTTTCAGCCAGTGGAGCTAGAAACAAGAATGCTAACCTATGATTGCAAAACCTGTCCAGGGGCCTTTACTCTAGGGCATCTAAGGCAATTTGGCTGGAAGTCTAACTTGGCTCAGATATTATGTTTATAAAAATTCTCACATGTTTGGCAAAGAATAAGGAGTGCCCAAATTAGAGACCTGATGTAGCTATTTAGCAGATGACTTTGAAAAATCAAACGACTGACTTCAAATAAATGAAAGAGAAATAATTAAATATGTTTATTCCTTGAATTGAAATGGTAAAAGAATGCTTGGGACCACCTTGGTATAGTAATTTGTAGACTATGTGGGGTCCCCAATTTGACCAAATAAACCTGTATAAACCAATGCGACTTGTAGTAGACTTCATGGAAATGAATGTGTTGATGAATTTCCATGAAGAAAGATGAAAAATAAGTTCTCTTGATTGTTCAAAACATTTTCTAAAACTCGACCTGGTGACCTATTTTTTGACCCAATAAGATTAAGAATCAGTTCAGAGCTTGACCCAGAATTGATGAAGATAAGCTTTTTTGAGAATTTTCATGAAGAGTGGATATCAAAATATAGCTTCATAAGGTAATTGCAATAACAAAATTGATTAAAGGGAGATAAATTGTAACAACTAAATAAGATTAACATGATGCTTATTTCCCATTCCATAAAATTGAAGGTATACATTACATTATACAATATATGTTCAATTGGACATAACTAATGTATTTGGGGCAATCTTAGTGAAACTTGCTCAGTTGCTAGCTGACTTCTCCCTATGGTGGTGAAAATTTCCATATTTATTTATTTAAATCCATCCAACAATGCCTTAGATATAGACAGGAGGCAAAACAGCCCCCACGCCCTGGAGACCATATTTAGATATAGACAGGAGGCAAAACAGCCCCCACACCCTGGAGACCATATTTGTTTTACCAACGTACATGGTTTGAAAGAATCTCGAAAAGAGGGTCCCCCTAGGAACAAATAATTTCTATAAAATTGTTTTGAAATAAACCTGATACTTTTGGAGGAGAAGATTTAAGTTTTCACTATCTCCATATAATAAATAATAAATAATGTTTTTTTTCATACTGTTGCCTTTCAATGAATGGAGTTTAATGCTGTATTTAACAGTTTTTAAGTCTTATCAAGGCAGCCAGTTCACCTACCAATGTATTAATTGATTTTCTCATACCAGTTGTCCACACAATATTCTTTTCAATCAAGCGGCTTTTCCTTATAGACTTTAAGCCCATTGGTGGAAGACCAATTGCGCTTCTTGCATCAACATATCAAATGCCAGAAAGAATGTTGGCCAAGCTTAGGTTTTGAATTCACAACCCCTTAATTGACAGTTAGCGTCGCTACCAACTGAGCTATCGTTGCCATTGAAATCAGAAGTCTATATTGACAAAGGGTGATTAAAATAACTCCTTGAGCATTGTGTAAGGTGATCTAAAAATAAAACTCCTGTTTTCTTGTACCACAATACGTAGTTAAGGTTTCTGGATGATCAAGCTATGTTATTATGTTATTTCTGCAATACCTGGCTTTGTAACTTGATAATAAATGCAAAACTATTACCTGCAGTTGGCATTAGACATCCTTAGTACTATGTACATGGTAAAATGTTCTATTGCTAAACTTTCCTTTACCATTTCTTTCAAATGAATAGCTGATAATTATATTGAATAAATATATTTTTGATGTTAATTTGTACATACACAACTGTTTAATTTATGCTATTTGTCGACAAACTGTTGGATTTATAACCGCTTGTACATGTAACAGTCAAGTAAACTGGCAAAATCAATCCATTACCTTTTCAAGATCTTCAAGTGCTTCCTTGGTTTGTTTCTTTTTCTTCTTGTCATTAGATTTCATTTTTGAAAAGTCCATTACCAATTCTGAAACAAAATTTTATGTTTTACAAGTAACTTAAGAGACCTGTGGTATCCTGGGTTTCCTATATGCTCTTTTAGGTGTGGCCAACTCTGACCCCTTGTTCATCATGTTTGTACATGTTTGGTTTGTTACCTGTTGATATTACTAAATATTAACCCTTTCCCTCATACGACAATTCTGCAGCAGACGACTTTGAACATATTTTGTCAAAACATAGAAAATCTCTATAACCCTTTCCCCCATACAACAATTCTGCAGCAGATGACTTTGAACAGTTTTATTAACAAATAGAAAATCTCTATAATTGAATGGATAACATATGAAAGTGGAAAACATTGTGGCAAAAGGAGAAATTGAACGTTTTGTCAGAAAGCGTCTATATGAGGGAAAGAGTTAAGTTTCCCTGTTGTGTAGTGGAAGAGCGACCATCTCAAGTGTGGGAGGTTGCAGGTTCGGTCCCCTGCTGGGTCGTACCAAAGACTTTAAAGATGGTATAAATGACTGCCCTACTTGGCTCTGAAGATTGCGGAGTAAGCATTACGACTGACAGGCTGGTGTCAGGATAAATGGACCAGTGAGTACTGTGATACAACTGAAAATTTGTTGAAAGCGGTGTAAAACACCAAACAATCAATAAACATTCTTGATGGATTTGAGAAGACAGGTACCAATTTGGTATCCGCATGAACTGTTTTCACAGAGTATTCAAGGGCAAGACATCTTCTTCACCATTATGTGCCAAAATTATTCAATTAACCCTTTCCCACATGCAGACTCATTCTGAGGCATCTGCAGCAGACAAATTTTGAAAACGTTGTTGCAAAAGTAGAAATTGCTTATAATCAATTATTCAATGGTGACATGTCTCCTTTTGCCACAAAGTTTGCAACTTTACACAATTATTATACTTTCATTTATTGAGATTTAGCAAATCTTTACCAAAATGCTAACAAAGGTGTCCGCTGTTGATTTTTTGTATGTGGGAAATGGTAAATGCCAAACTAAATATGTACCCGGCTACTGAAAGAATTGGCAATTGGCAGACAACTTTTGATAACGAACATTTTCTCATTTTCAACTCACCAGAGCACAAAGTGCTCTAGGTGAGTTTTTTGTGATCGCCTTTTGTTCATCTTTTGTCGTCTGTCGTCAACATTTGCTTGTTAACACTCTAGAGGCAACATATTGCATCCAATCGTCATGAAAGTTGATCAGAACATATATCTCCATCATATCTAGGCCAAGTTCGAAACTGGGTCATGTTGGGTCAAAAACTAGGTCACTAGGCTAAATTAAATGAAAATCTTGTTAACACTCTGGAAGCCCCATTTTCTTGTCCAAAAGTACTGGCCCGATTTGAAAATTATTATTGCATAAATGTTCCTTGGGGCACCCTCTACAAACGTTGTTCAAATATTTCTGATCCGTTGAAAAACATGGCCGCCAGGGGGCACGGAGCTTATTTTCCCTATATGTGCATTCTTAAAACTTTAAAAATCTTCTTGTCCAAAAGTATTTGCCCTATTTGAAAAAAAATTTGCACAAATGTTCCTTGGGGCACCCTTTACTAAGATTGTTCAAATATTTCCGATCCGTTGAAAAACATGGCCGCCACGGGGCGGAGCTTGTTTTCCCTATATGTGCATTCTTAAAACTTTAAAAATCTTCTTGTCCAAAAGTATTAGCCTGATTTGAAAATTATTTTTGCACAAATGTTACTTGGGGCACCCTTTACAAAGATTGTTCAGATATTTCCGATTTGTTGAAAAACATGGACGCCATGGGGCGGAGCTTGTTTTCCTTATATGTGCATTGTTAAAACTTTAAAAATCTTCTATCCAAAAGTACTGGCCCGATTTGAAAATTATTTTGCACTAATGTTCCTTGGGGCACCACTCTACCAAGATTGTTCAAATATTTCCAATCCGTTGAAAAAACATGGCCACCAGGGGGCGGAGCTAACTTTCCTTATTATGTAAAGGGTAAAACTCTGAAAACTATTGAAGTTCTATTATATTAGGTGAGCGATATAGGGCCATGATGGCCCTCTTGTTTAGTTTTAAGAGTTTATTTGACTAAATGTTTTCAAGTTTATTATATAATGGGAAAGTGTTAAAAACTTTCCAGAATGGTGTAAAACATCATTTAATCCTTTCTCACATGCAGACCGACACATATAAACTCCTGCAGCAGACAGCATTAACATTTTCCTACGTATCTGCAGCAGACGACTTTGAAAACATACCCGAAAAATAATTGGAAACTCCCTTTGAATGAAAGTACAATAATTGAATACAGTTGAAAATCATGGTGACCAAAGGAGAAATTGCTCGTTTGAGAAATTTCTTCTTTTGTTGCCATGTTTTCAAAAAGCCATCTGCTGAGGTGTCAGAAAGCGTCCATATGTGGAAATGGGTCAAGAAAATCTAACAAACATTCTTTAATATTCTCATCTGTCTCCTTACTTCATCTTTCTTCTTAATTGTATTGTGTGCAACAGTCTAGACACTAAGCTATTCGATTGCTTTTCTAGATTAATATCAAATATCCCCATAAATTTGACAAGATTTGGTTAACAGAAAGTTTTATGGATGTCATCATGTATTCATACTACTTGCTTTAAATAGTTACAATTACTGAATATGATTTTACAGCAGTTGCTACCTTTTACATTAGCAATTTATCCTTTGTCATGCAATGTTTTTAACAATACAGTAACACCTGTGATCACCTTAGAGTACCAATTCCCTGGCAATTATAAATAGCAACAACACTTTTAGATTCACAATTCATTTTCTGCATTTAATGACCCTGTAATTGAAAACACCTGTGAATAAAGACCATATTGTTGTGTTCCCATGGTTGGACTTAATATACACAGGTTCCACTATAATTATTTGGATTTTCTTCCTCAGAAAATCTCAAAGCAGACAAGGAGAACAATACCATATAGATAAATATTTATAATCTTGGACTGGTTATACCAATTGTTTACCATCCCTTTCCCACATACAGCAAATCTGAAGCAGACGACTTGTCTACTCAAAATTATGGAAAATCTCTATAAATAATAAAAAAGTTGAAAACATTGTGGCAACAGGAAAAATTACTCCTTTTAAGCAATTTCTCCTTTTGTCACGATGTTTTCAAAAAATGTCTGCTGTAGATGCGTTAGAATGTGTCTATAGGTGGGAAAGTGTTAAAATCACTCCAAAACTGTATCCTTTTGTAAAAGAGAAGTTACTCATAATGAGCAATTATTCCTTTGCCGCAATGTTTTCAACTTGATTCAATAATTAAACATTCATATAGAGCTTTTCCATATTTATTAGCTCACCTGAGCTCAAGGTGAGTTATTGTGACTGCTGTATGTCCTGCGTCTGTCAACATAACCTCCTGTAACCAGTGGGTCTATTGGGATGAAACTTCACAGAAAACATTCTCTCAATAACCTGACCAGAATTCATTAAAATTAAAATTCATCTTCTCCCAAACAGGTTGGCCAATTTTAAAAGAATTTTGTAGGAAAGAGGATGGGTCTTTCTGCCTTATATGGCTACTGTAGTGGAAACTTAAAAAATCTTCTCATTCAAAAGTGACTGCTGATTTTCAAATAATTTGTTGAAATGTACCTTGGCTGACCCGCTATCTGTTGCATAGATGTTCCCGAAGTAGCCGAGCCCCAGTAGCGACCGGGGGCTGTCGAAGTAGCCGAGCCCCAGTAGCGACCGGGGGCTGTCGAAGTAGCCGAGCCCCAGTAGCGACCGGGGGCTGTAAATTGTGAGTTCAAATCCAACCTTTGCAAACATTATTTCTGACATTTGATAAAAGTCACTGTGACATGTGTCTTTCTTCTTGCATCAATGGGCTAACAGTCTATGTGGAAAAGCAGCCAGTTGCCTGGAAAGTACAATGTTTGTTGTATTGAGTACTGGTGTGAGTAGTTGAAAACCCTGTTGCAAAATTAGAAATTGCTCTTTTTGGGTAATTTTCCTTTTCGTCACAATATTTTCAAAAGTTGTCTGCATCATAGTATGAAAGGGTTGAAGAACTCTTACAGTCGGATTGGTTGAGTAATATGAGCTCTTTGATTATAATACCATCTACAGTGTTTGCTCATTTCTTTGTATTTTGATTTGTGTAAGCATTGTAATTTACCACTGTCTGAAGAATAATTGCAATGGGAATTAATATTATTGGGCTGTGCTCTGTGTAAACCAAATTTTAACGTACTTGATCTTATCCTTAATATCCTTGAAACGCTTCTTTCAATATTTCCATGAGTATTTTCAAATGCTTTCAAAGTTACTTCTATTCAGGAATGATATATACTGTTAGAAGTCCCTAAATGAAAATCGTTGTTCTGATTTAGGAAGCAATAAGCCTGGAAAATCAATGCTTGTCCTAACAAAACATTATTTCAGAGTGTGTCAATCTAGGTAAAACCTATATACTTCTGGTGAGAGTTTATTGTTTCCTCCGGTGGCAGATTCTGAGAGAAGTTGTTGGCAATCAGGAAACATGAATAAAGCAGTTTTCCTCTAAAAATGTCAACAAATACAAGAACTCTTTTATCCTCTAGAAAAATGTCTATAATATCTGCAATAGCTTAGTATCATATTGTGGATACCGCCTCATAAGCGGGAGGTCATGGTTTCGATCCTCGACCAAAAACCTTTAACAATGGTAGTATATAGTGGCTGCCCTGCTAGGCGCTCAGGGTTGCAGGGTTAATATTATGACTGTCACCTGCTGGTGTCAGGATAAATGACCAGTATTACTGGTAACTTACCCAGGAAACACTGTGATAAAACTGAAAATTGTTGAAAGTGACGTAAAACACTAACCAACCAAATTATTGTGGATAACAAAGTATCCAGAGGTCATGGGATTAAATCCCCACTTGACCATTCTTTATTTACTATGATTTACAATAGTATGTATGACAAAGATTTAGGCCAGCCAGACTGCTCAGATGTATGGTTGTTCTTCATCTACACTGGTCAATGGTCACCAATGTTTAGAGGTTGGTTTTCCTTGAAAACCTATTTATTACATACAAAAGAAAGTATTGAAATTAACCCTTTCCCACTTATGGACGCATTTTGACACATCAGCAGCAGATGACTTCTGAAAACATTGTGGCAAAAGAAGAATTTACCTTTTAGCTCAACTATTCAAAGAAAAATGGAAGATTTACTACTCGCCCCAGGTTAATGTTTTAGGGCAGGCTGGCATTTTCATTTATAACGCCAATGCCCTTCATTCAAATCACTTCATACACACAATCGTCAAGAACTATCACGCAATTAGGTTAGATAAATTCCATTGTATCCTAAATATGGAGTTATGGGCCTTGATTGACTAAGGAAATTTGATTTTTTAAATTATATATATTTAAATGTATGTATCTATTCATTTGCTTTTACATGTACACAGGGCTTTCCATAATGTTTGAAGTAGGAGGCAGTTTTAAGAAAGTAGGGGGCCTCTGCCGAGTGAAGCGAGGTGAAAATATTTTAGGTGAGCTCTCCTGAGTCTGGGGCCCACCTAGGCCCCCCAGAAGCTGACGAAAAATGGTGCGAAATCCTGCATTTTGAGCATTTTAAAGCACTGTTTTAACACTTCAGTAAGTTGATTTTCTAAAATGATCTGTTTTTCTGAATTATTTGGTACAATTTGTTTTTAGCTCACCTATGCACGAAGTGCAGGAGGGCTTTTGGGATCACTCACCATCCGGCGTCCGTCGTCGTCGTCTTCGTCGTCTGTCCGTCTGTTAACAATTTCCTACAAATGACTTCTCCTACTAAACCAATGGACAGATTTCAACATAAATTCACAGGAATGGTCCTTAGATGGTCCTCTTTCAAAGTTGTTCAAAGAATTTATTTCCAAGTAGAACTTTGGTTGCTGCGGCATCAGAAAAGGGGAAA
>JAUELF010240351.1:0-12657 GCA_031471495.1 Clinocardium nuttallii
ACATCTTTGATATTATTTGATGTCATCCTCCAGCATAATGAGACAAACAGACTGGTAGACAGTACACATCTTTGATATTATTTGATGTCATCCTCCAGCATAATGAGACAAACAGACTGGTAGACAGTACACATCTTTGATATTATTTGATGTCATCCTCCAGCATAATGAGACAAACAGACTGGTAGACAGTACACATCTTTGATAACATTTGATTTCATCCTCCCTACATTGTTCAATAACCTGAAAGACACTTGCTGCCGTTTTAATGCCATTGCTAGGTTCAATAATTACAATTTATTTACACCGAGTTTCCATATATTCGCCGGTTGTTCTAGAAGTCGTCCGCTGCCAATTTGTTGTATGTGGGAAAAGGTAAAACAGCTATTTCAATTCGAGACATACACTTATCTATTAATATGATTTGACCATTTTTTATAACTCGTATTTTAGTAGATAATACTCTAGATTATGAAATATGGTATAATTATGAAATTTAGCGCTGTGTCATATGGAAAATCATTTCATATAGATTTGCTTTAAATGTGAATGTTGTGAATGATTTCTTCATAAAAATGGTAAGCGATGTAACCCCTTCCCACATAAAACAAATATGCAACAAACATATGTGGATAAATGTAGTTAATCTCTATAAATGGAAGTATATTTATTGAATAAAGTTGAATAAAGTTGAACGCATTGTGGAATAAAAGGTGGATTTACTCGTTCTGATTTTTTGTTTTTTCCCATTTGTCACAATTTTTCCAGTCGTCTTCTACAGAATCGTCAAATAGCGTTTGTATGTGTAAAAGGGTTAAGAGAGTATCACTCTTTGAAACTGGTCGCAGTTAATGTGATTTGCTTTCGGAAACAATATCATATCTGTCATAATGATTGCAGAATATTCGTCATGGTTTTGTAGGCCTATGTAAGGACAGCCGTATGATAATAACATCGATCAGTAAAAATTGCAACCATATTAATTCTTAAATTTGTTCAGCTGAACGAGTTTATGTCAATATGTTTAGTATGATATTCTCTTTCGAAAGAAATATGTACCTTACTTGTATGACCATTAATTTATTTACCCCAAGACCGAACAATAGTAGTTAATCTTGTGTATTATATCTCCATTATAGACTATATCTTTCATGACTGATATAAGTAAATATATAATATGTTTCAGTTACGAAATCGTGTTATTCAATTATTTACATACGCTAGTAAGTTGCCCGTTCCCATTTAATAGAGCCACGTCTACCGATATTGTTGTCTTAATGCATCTTAGTATATCGAGGACTCGGGCGCTCGTTCCAAACATTTACTGTCCTAGTCCCTATAGGTGTATATATTGACAAACATTTACAGTCCTAGACCCTATAGGTGTATATATTGACAAACATTTACAGTCCTAGTCCCTATAGGTGTATATATTGACAAACATTTACAGTCCTAGTCCTAGGTGTATATATTGACAAACAATTAGAACTGTAGCTCATTTATGTTTACCTATAGTTCCCACAACTACCATCGTGATCTCCATGATCTCGGCCATTCGGAAGGCAAATATGATGAGCATTAATAGAGAATATTAAAAAAAGGTGATAATCAGGAAAACATTTAAAGAATTTGAGTTTGACAATAATATGCCGTTGATGCTTTTGTATGGTCTCATTATATCGACTTCTTGATTTAATCATTTTTGCACGTGCAATTGTTTCATTTAATTATATTTAATATTTCTCAATTTAAACATATATAGTAAATGTGCCTATAAAAAAGGGTGCCAGTGGAGGTATATAGTGTAGCCCTGGAACCTATGTATTGACCTCCGCCTTACGGAGAATCAATATGACGGCTTGATGTTGAGCTCGTGTGTATACTTTGTCGGATTCACTTTTTTTTTAATAAATTCATTTCCGGGTTATAATAAAGTTCAGTCATCTGCATACAACTTTTGATTCATAGAAGGTTTAATCGTGTATGTACATATCAAGAGAAGTGGGTACGCCAATAATTGCCCCCCTGACGTACCGAGAGAAAGTTGGTAGCATTTCTGAATTGATATTGCAAGCTTGTAACATATATGTTCTGTTCTCCAGGTACGATTTAAAGTTCAACGTGAAAGTGAAAAGTGACATAATTTTATTTATGGGCTTGGACAACTTAATCAAGTGCTTCATTACTTATATAAGACATAGTGACAGTAGTGTATAACAGCTGCATTGGCACGGACGGCGGCAACCGCAATGATTCACGCGCTTTCTGTCTCATTAGTGACTGTCAAAGTTAAAGCCTGTCTATTACATGCCTCCAACCCTTCTCAAACTCTTCTGCAACAAAAGTGAAAATTCCATGAAAAAACTTGAACAACGAAAGTATAATTATTGAATAAAGCTGAAAACATTGTGGCAAAGTAGAATCTTGTTCATTATAAGAAATTTCTCTTTCGGGAATTTGTTTTCATATGTCGTTTGTTGCAGATTTGTCAATTATTTATCTACGTAGGTAAATATCAACGACTATTTAATTCCTGTACACATGTTGGCGTATGCGATGAGTAATGTTTAAAAGAGAAAGTACTTTTTCTTTTCAGAAACTTTTTAAAAGACAACAAGAAACAATCAATAAATAAAAACAAAATGGCGGCATCAAAGACAGGACTCGTACTGAAATCAACAGCATCTAAAGTAATAAACAGAGTCGTATCAACATCAACGACGAGCTCACAAAACGTGACAGCGGCGTCATTAGCTTTAGAAAACACGAAAACAGTAAGTTGTTTTATACTATGTAGACATATAATTCAAAGAACACAACCAAGTCGTTGTTGAGGTTCGCGAGGAGGAACATATATCGACTCTTCATCGAAACAAACAAATCATGGTTACTTTGGGATTTTTCCACACAAACGAAGCAAGTACTGGTTAATACTCCAGGAAATAAACATCGAGCGTGATTAATATACGAAGAATGCTTGTTTTCTCAATCGATGTAAAATGAATCAGTCTAGACTAAACGAAAATGAACATTCGTGTCTTGGCGACATGTGAATATACAAATCAGCCATCACATTCAAGCCACGCAGTATGATCTTTTCTGTTCGTGAAAGTGTCTAAAGCCCACCAAAAACGTGTGTCCTAAAAAAACGAACTAACAATTTATTGTTTATTATAGTGTCACCGCTGACTTAGGAGACACATCTGTCCTGTACACGTGTTTACTACCGGAGTCCTATCTATGTTCCATGCACGTGTTTACTACCGGAGTCCTATCGATGTTCCATGCACCGGGTTGACATGTTCTCGGTACCATTAGTTACGACACCTCTGTCCTGTACACGTGTTTACTACCGGAGTCATATATATGTTCCATGCACCGGGTTGACATGTTCTCGGTACCATTATTTACAATTGGCTTGTGGATTACCAATCGGCAATATCAGAACGGACCTAAATGTCGCCACTGGGATGGGAACATTAGAGTTTCCGTTCCCGAGGCCGATGTCTTAACCACCGCTTGATTGAAATTAGTTACTTAACTGAATTGAATGTTCTACAAGAAGTAGTTTTAGCCTTCCCGCGAGAACAAACCAACATTATGGCATCTCTGTAATGTATCGACCAGATCAGCCTGCACTGCCCGCGCAGACTGATCCGAGCCGACACATTCCGTCTCAGGGGATAGAGGTATACAGTAATGATTCCTGAAACAGAAACTCCACAAGAGGCGAAAATTGTCTATCCGGGTAAGCCTGGGCGGCATGCTTAGGCTGATCCGGGTTGATACTTTACGCAGATACCACATTGTTGGTTTTCTCGCGAGACGGCTCGTTTCATTGCGCTATGTAATGTGACTGAAACAAAGTCCCGTGATATATACTGAATAGAATACTTATTTCTTGATAAATTCAGTTTTATATAGTGATTTTATTGAGGTGAAATGAATCATTTTATTTTTCAGAAATGTAAGCATTTTAAACCTTTAAACCATTGTTCCGTTTCTTATAATGATCTTTCCGAGTATCAAATTGTGACGCTTTTGGCGCAATTAGCAATGAACACTGTTTCCCTTTGGCCCAATGTTTTCAGCTTTTTCAATTATCATCATTTGATGAATATAGAATTATCGTATTTCGGCTCAATTATGTCAAAGTCGTCTACTGCAAATTTGGTATATATGTGAGACAGAATTAACGTTCCTTTTTATTCGAACTCGGTTATTTTCAGTTCAGTCAGTTCTATGAAATTGTATCCCTTCAGTGCCCAATTAGGAATGTACTGATGCCTGTAGAAGGAGCGATGAGACACGAAGAGACACACGAAGTACAAACACAAACACACAAAGCAGTCAAAAGTTTTCACGACATTCCCGGTCCTAAAGGACTTCCCATTGTTGGAACACTATTTGACTATTTCAAAAAGGACGGTCTCCGATTCGATAAACTGTTTGAGGTATGTATTATTATTCATATTTTGGCACATTGTGTAACAATCATTTAATGTGTAGCGTGCATTCAATAAGCTAAAAGAAAACTTATACAAGCAATAAGCACGAATATTTTTCAACGTTTTATTTATTTCTTTTTAATCAGTTACACCACAATTAAACATGGTTACCTGTCTTGCAATATAACAATATGATACATGTAGCTTATGCATTTAAGATCTGTTCAAGGAAAGTCAAACGTCAAATGGTATTACAAGGCTAATGCTTTACATAATTTGCCTAGTTGAGGTAGATTACTATCATATGCTACGGAAGTGTACTATGATATCAATATATGAGCGGTCTCGCGAGAAAACCAAAGTGTGGTCTCTGCGTAAAGTATCGACCCGGAGCAGTCTAAACATGCTGTGCAGGCTTACCCGGACAGACACTATTCGCCTCTTGTGGGTTTTCTGTTTCGGGAATCATTTCTCTATACCTCTCTTCCTCGGTTACGGAATGTGTCGGCCTGGATCAGTATGCGCGCACTGCGCAGGCTGATCTGGGTCGATACATTACGCAGATGCCATTATGTACTTTTGTTACGACCTGCCTCCCAGCAGACGACTTTTGAAAACATTTGGCAAAAATAGAAATTGCTTCAAATGTTGATATCTATTAGCAATAATTACATTTTCTGTTATAGATATTTTCCATAATTTTGCTTTGATGTTTTTCTGTCAATGATCATATTTAAATGAAAAACATACAAATTTAATGCTTCTCTTTCAACCAAGTTTTGAAAACAGTTTAGTAAAAAGGAGAAAATACTCATTATGAGCAATTTATGAGCAATTTATTATGTATGTGTGCCAAAAATGCTTTCAATATCGCCTGCTGTAGTTCTGTTGTATACCTGAAAAGGTTTTATTAACGTTTACTTGTTTTCGGTTATGAGCCGTCTTTCGGTTTTTTATTAAAACAATATTGATCAAATTAGTCATATAATTTAGGTCATAACTGTCCTTCAAATACTTCGGGGAGAGTTAACGCATAGAGGGTGAAAAGAAAGATCCTGATATGACGGTCCATGGGGAGAAAATTGATCTAGATCTTTGCCAATGTTAAATTGTCGTGAATCGCAGCTCAAAAATGATATATAGAATTACGTTTTTAAATCCTCTTTTCAAATATGAATACATAGGTTAAGATAACAAAATATCACTATTATCACTTTTATAAAAGGCCTACCAGAAGAGGGGAATCGAATTTGGACCGATTTACAAAGAGAAAATAGCTACAATAAACTCTGTTGTGATAAGCGATCCAGCAGAATATAGCAAAGTAATACGAAGCGAGGGGAGATGTCCACAACGAAGAGAAATGGAACCAATGGCATATTACAGACAACAAGCTGGAATAGATCTTGGTCTTGTTAATGAGTAAGTAAGCCAATCGACAGATCGACGAATCAAATGTTTTAGATAACTCAAATTCTTTGTTGTAATCAATGACTAAAGACAACGAAATGTGTTTCATTCAAATGCAATTTGATTGATAATATAGCATCTAAAAAAGAGGAATATAATATTTTGTCATATATACGTATACGACAAGTTATCCGGTTTTGTTTTGTTTACTTAAGTCATTGGCATCAAGGCATATGTGTGTTTGAAGGAATGAAAATTAAGAAAAATACAGTTTAAATCTCAAGAAAATGCATGCAAGTCGTTGCATCTAGGCGACAAGCTTCTTTCTCAATATTATAACTTGTTTAGTGTCTTATATACTTATACATGTAATTGTTCGAATAAATATTGTTTGAGCCAAACATAAACTTTTGCCAAGGGGTCAGAAACAAGTTAATACTGTCGAGTATACTATCTATCAGAGAACTGCTTAAGAAGGAATAAATCTTTTTCCAACACTATCTCTCTTATGACTCTATTAAACCCTTTAATGTGGGTAATCAAAGGAGTCATCTAACTGAGACGATTCGTTCGGTTCCCATGCCATAGGGTTATAAAATCAAATAAGGATTTTTTATAACATGTAAAACGCCCATTATCTACAGCTTCACCATTAGTGTTTAATGCGACAATGTACGTCACGTTTCAGCCAAGGAGAAAACTGGCACAAACTACGAACTGTTACAGCACCCAAAATGTTAAAAATGAAGGAAGCCCTGGACTTCTGTACACCCATGAACGATGTAGCAAACGACTTCGTTCAACATTTACAGAAATGCAGACGAACAGACCTTGAAGTACATGGTCTGGAAAAGGAGCTGTTCAAATGGGCTTTTGAATGTAAGTGAAAAGGCAAACAGAATGCCTTTGAATTTTTCAGTTGTATACATTCTTATCAGCAGACGACTTTAAAAAACCTGATAAATCGCCATTAAAGATAGCTTAATAGTTAAATAAAGCTGAAAACAGTCTGACCAAAGGAAAAATTGCTCATCAGCAATTTCACCTTTGACCAAATGTTTTCAAAAGACGTTTGCTGCTCAAGGCTTCACAAATGCGTCTGTATGTAGGAAAGGGTTTAAGGACAACCTAAGAACTCCATATCACATGAAGCGTGTGTATGTAGGAAAGGGTTTAAGGACAACCCAAGAACTCCATATCACATGAAGCGTGTGTATGTAGGAAAGGGTTTAAGGACAACCTAAAACCTACATATCACATGAAGCGTGTGTATGTAGGAAAGGGTTTAAGGACAACATAAGACTCCATATCACATGAAGCGACTGACAAATACTAGCAAGATATTTTGTGACCAGTGAAGATAGTTTATCAGACAGTCTGATAAGGACCATTCCTGTTCGTAATCTAGTCTTAAAGGCATCCTTGAAGTCTTTGGATAAAGACGATTATGACTAAAAACATGCTGGAAGATGGTAGAACGGATATTACACGGGAAGTTAAACCTTCAGGAGAAATGTCATAAATGACTGGCCCTTTCAGTTGGGGATTCCACTGTAATACAACAAACAATATATTATTTATTTATTTTCAGCTATTGGTACATTTCTGTTTGAAGAACGGATTGGATGTTTTTCTGACCCAATGCCCGAGAAAGCTCACGATTTTATTGAACACCTACAGCAATATTTCCGATATCTTCAACCTCTTATGTATAATGTACCTACTTACAAACTCTATAAAACAAAACTCTGGAAGAAGTTCGAATACCATGCCGACAAAGTCTTTGAACTAGGAAGATATTTTATTGAAAAGGTAAGCCTTCCAGCTTTTTATGTTTTTGCAATTCTCCTGTTTACGCTTTCAATATGATTTCATTGTTTTCATCATGATGTCCTTTATATTTATATATATATATATATATACTTTAGGACGTTAACGTCTATTTTATTGACTCTTGGATAAACAAACGCATTATAGTTAGTGTCTTCCAACAGTTATCCGCCTCTTTTACTAACTCTTGACAAAATATGCATAATTGAAACCCCATTTTGTTTAACCGGCTCATTTTAACCTTTTCAGAAAGTTACAGAAATGGAAGATAAATCTCTTAACTCCAGTGATACACAAGAAGAGCCCGAAAAAATGGACTTTTTAACATACATGCTTTCACAAGAATCATTATCCACGGACGAGGCCGTTTCAACGGCTGTAGACCTTTTACAAGCTGCTACAGAAACGGTATGTAAAGGAAACAAAACTAACATTAAAACGTTCTCTACCGAAACCGAATCATGACCTTTGTACAACAGTTTGAGCTGTTCCTCGATAAAACCAACATTATGGAATATAGAATTTAGACCCAGGTCAGCTTAAGCATACCGCGCAGGCTAACCAGGACAGACACGTTTCGCGTCCTGTAGAGTTTCTGTTTCAGGGCGCATTACTTGATACTCCCATTCCACTGAAATGAAATGTGTCGGTCCGGATTAGCCTGCGCGGACTGATATGTGTCGATACATTACGCAGAGTCCATACTGTCTGGAACGGCTGATATATATTGTAAGGATGTAAATGTATTTCCTTTGAATTTAAACCGAGTTTTATTTATCTCAAGAATACAATATGCTTCTCCGAAAAACACAACGATTTTGAATAAAAAATACACGTTTGCATATCAAAATAATAAACATGATTGCTCACAGGTCATACTCGCGTCATTATTGTTTAGCTATACTTGGACATGAACAAGAAAGATCGGTTTATTTTCTAAATAAGGATGTCATTAATGGACATTATTCTGCTTCCACAAAAGAGAGATTTTGAATAGTGTCCAATAAAACAAAGACATCCGTCTCTATTTCTCTTAAAGATATGCGAGTACTTGCCAAGATGGCCACCACTTTACGCTTCAACGTGTCCCTATTCTATTGTTGATATGACAACAACCTCTCCATGATAGGCATATCCCACGTCTCCAACTGCTTCCAGGTTTTGTGTCTTCTAGACAATAAGTTTGTTAACAGTTTTGTGGTGGGAAATCAGAGACGATATTAACATATGTACGATAGCGTAAAGTGCAAGATTCCTTCAACCCTTTCAAACCAAGAAACACTATGCAGCAAAAATAAAACGGGAACACTATAAATGGAAATATAACTATTGCATAGTAATAGAAAGTGTTGTCATAAAATGAAATATGAAGGAACTTTACGATATTTAAATGGTGTTTCTTGTTTGGCCAAATACTATTGGTATTTTTATCTCCACAGACTTCAAACGCTATGCTTTGGACCTTGTACTGTCTGGCAGAAAATCCACAAGTGCAAGAAAAAATGCTTGAAGAATCCAGGTCTGTCCTTGGAGAGGACGGACAGATTACCGAGCACAACATTGCCAAATTAACATATGTAAAGGCGGTCTTAAAGGAAGCCTTCAGGTAAGGGGAAATAATTGTTCAAGACAAGCTTCAGTCTCTTAATCGAGATACTCCTATTTTTCTAGTAATATTTTCAATATTTTCAATATTTTCAAGCAGACGACTCTTGAGATGCCAGGTAAACGGTTAATTACATTTCACAAGCTAGTTGACGTTTCTGCAGTAGAACACATTTGAAAACTGTTTGGACACAGTAAAAAAACTTGTCGCAAAAACTAGAAACACTTGGTTTGTTATATACAACTTTAAGGATCTGTGATTGTAATTTACAATTTATCTAGAAATCAGGATAATGATGCTTACATAGACCACGAAGCTAGGGTTTCCATCATTCCAATATAATACTGATGTACACTAAATAAAGATGATGTTGGTCTCGTCTACTCATCTAATATAGAATAGGAATGTCCAGTTTAAACAACCCATAGAAATTGTCCTGGTAAATTACCTCGGAAAATCGAGATTGTTTTTTTACTTCATTCATCGAATCCGGGGGTTATATGCAAAATATATGTCAAACATTGTGATGTAGTATACATGTATAAACAGTCAAACCTGTGCTAAAGACCACCTTTGCATAGCAATTCCCTGTATTTTTCAATCGCAATAAGTACACAATTACTCATTTTCTGCAGTAATGACCCTTTAATTAAAGACCACCTATGAACAAAGACCATATTGTTCTCTTCCCGTGAGTGATATTTAAACATAGGTTCGACTGTATAAACTTTCAGCAGAAAAACGTTTTATATTTTGAGCTGCGCCTACCGATATTGGAATCTGCGAACAGCGAAGACTTCTCCGTCCGTCAACATGTAAAATATACCTTAATGCATATATTGACTGGAAGTGTAACCCCCGACAGTTTTACCCAAATATGATTGAATAAAACTGAAGAGTCAATAAGACCCCAAGCTGCGAGACGCGGCTCATTTATATAACTGCCAGTGGCACTCATTATGGTTTGTACTCTGCGAAAATTAACTTCAATGCAATAGCGACCATTGTAGAACCAGATTGACATGCGCATCCACACAGTTTTAACTGACCTATCAAAGAAACGTATACCAACTAGTATCCACTTGAATAATATTGAATCAATAGATGTAGAAATGCATTCACATTTGTCATAAATGTACATTTCTTGTTTTTCGAGGAGCATGACTAAAACGTCTTATTTTCTTCCAGAATGTATCCCATCACATGGGCCACTAGTAGAATTACACAAGAGGAGATAGAAGTTGCTGGGTATAAAATACCCGCTGGTGTAAGTATCTACTTTAAATACAACCATGTAACTACTTTTTCGGGAGGTTATTAACCAATAATCACTCTAAATACAAAACCACCATGTTGCTCTCGTTTTAATTGGTTTATAACCAACCACGTAACTAAAGGCCATTGATAAAGGAGTTTGAGCGCATGAACAGCTAACGGAATTACGTTTAGGATCGCCTTTTAAAATAGTTATCAATTGTTTAGTCCCAATAATTTAAAATCAACTACGCTACAATTATTTTTGTTGATACCCGCCAGTTTTTCGTAATGAACATTTTCGAAAAATGAAATACGAAACTGATTTCTACATATGTTCATAAGCATATGTCCGCTGAGCACTCGAACACGACGATTACTCGGAAGTTATTTATAGCTCCTTTTCGAGTTCGAGTTATTGCTATTCCAATGGTTTTTTTTCAAATAGTAGGACTAATATGACTTACGAATTTTACAATGGTTCTGTTCTTTTCTTGTTTTTAAACAGAGCCCCCCAGTTATTTGTAAGGCTTGGAAATTTAAACGTTTTACCCACAATTAGACCAGTTTCACATTTGCCACCTACAGTGTTTGCAACTCTTCCCATTGATTAAGCTGCTTGAATAGAGAATTTCCGTAGTTTACCTTTATGTTTTTAAAGTAGCCGGATGTAAATTTGTTATTTAAGTGATTTAGTTCAAACCTAATAATTTGTCATTGCAGACACACGTTCAGGCCAACCTGTTTGGAATGTACAGAGACGAGAAGTTGTTTCCAAACAATGATGCATTTACGCCTGAACGATGGCTTCGAGATAGCCAGATGGATACTCAGTCGAAAAGTTTGTCCAATTTAGTATGGGGACATGGTGCAAGGATGTGTATAGGTACGTATGTAGTAGACATGTATTTAGTATGGGGACATGGTACAAGGATGTGTATAGGTACGTATGTAGTAGACATGTATTTAGTATGGGGACATGGTGCAAGGATGTGTATAGGTACGAATGTAGTAGACATGTATTTAGTATGGGAACATGGTGCAAGCAAGGATGTGTATAGGTACGTATGTAGTAGACATGTATTTCAACTTAGTTTCATAAGCCATTTCCCACGTGCAGACGCATGCATTGCTCATCTGAAGCAGACGACTTTTAAAAGCAGTATGGCCAATGAAGAAATTGCTCGTGCTCGTAATGAGCAATTTCCCCCTTTATTTATAGAGATTTTCCATAGTTTTGCCTTGAAGTTAACAAATTCGACTACTGCAAATTTGAAGTATGTGGGAAAGGCTTCATATATTGTGAAGTAGATTGAACTCATGAGCTCTGTATTGATACCGACTGTCCGTGCGTATGTATGAATTTGAATATGCTTGCATGTAAAACTGTTGACGAATTAACTTGTTTGTATCCCCTTCTTAAGGGTAAACTCTATTCAATATGTATATTTGATAAACAAATTACTTTTTTTTTACTTGTAGGAAGAAGATTTGCTGAACAAGAAGTATACATTCTCCTAACAAAGGTATGATTATATTTTTGAATTACAACAAGAAAGCACCAACAGAGGACGGGTGTAGTTAGATTCAACTAGCACAGCAGAATTTGAGTCTGTCATAGTCAACCCTTTCCATCATAAAAACACTTTCTGACGCCTCTTCACAAGACGACGTTGGAAGAAAATGTGGCAAAAAGGATAAAATGTGGCAACAAGGATGAAATGTGGCAAAAAGGATAAATTGCTCGACGTTATTCAATAATCATTGTACTTTCTCCATAGTTTTGACTATTATATTTTCATATATTATGCTGCATATTTGATGTATGCTGAAATTGTCTGTTTTTTCCTTTTGCCACAATGTTTTCAAAAGTCGTCTGTTGTAGAAGCCTTAAATACGAGGATGAAAGTGGATAAGCATCGATGATGAATTGCACTTCAGTGTCAATTCCGATTGCTTTTCTGCACCGTTTGTTGTAGGTCACCACTTGGCTTTAAATATATTATGAATAACTAATCAAGATAGAGAGCATTGTTTTCATGATACGGGATTTAAATCCCAAGTGAAAGATTCTTGCGATATCAAAACGAGTGCGCCATAGCGCACGAG
>JAUELF010240362.1:0-12657 GCA_031471495.1 Clinocardium nuttallii
ATTATTCTTTCAAGTAGTCTGCACAGTATACAAGTTATACTGATAGGTCTATAGTTATAGAGACTTTTGTCTTATCACCATTCTTGAAAATACATGTGACATTAGACAGCCGCCATTCATCAGGAATATCTCCTTCACTTATTGAAAATGAAAGTTAATGGTTCTGCAATGATATCTGCGGTTTCCTTTAATAACCTCGGGTGAATTTCATCTGGACCGACATATTTAGATATATCAAGGCCCTTCAAAAGTTCTGTGCTGTCTGAAAATTACTCAGAAAACGCCGTGATATAACTGTTGCATTGGCCATGCTTCCACATAGACTGATATCCCAATGATGCTTTCTACTGATACGTTTTCCGAACGTCGGAAAGAATGTTGTCCGGGCTTGGATTTGAAATCACAACCAACTGGACTGACAGCTTGAGACGCTGACGACTGAGCTATTTTTTAACGCCGACCTGGAACACAGAGCTCGGCTTTCGGTTTTCGAATTTATACAGCAAACTGAACGCCGACCTGGAATACCGAGCTCGGCCATCGGTATTCGAGTATATGTAGCAATTTGAACTCCGACCTTGAAGACCATGGTTGGCTAGTAGTTTTCAAGTGTATACAGCAAACTTATTTTGTTCTCGTTCAATTGGGATTTTTTTGCTGTTTTCAACATACCTTCAGTTATATCAATGAGACAGTTCAAATATTAATGAATCCTGTGTGAATTAACAAGTACAAGGCTAGGAAATTTGTTTTGCACACAGGTACTCCACTTATTTAGCATTTTTAAAGATTGATTGGGATTAAACGCCGTTGTCAAGTGTTATTCAGCCATATCACGACGGACAGTTCACATATTTATGTTTTCGAAACTTTCTAGCAATAGTACTCCACACACTGAACTTTCCTAAGAATTGGCTACTTTTCCCCATATCATGATATCCCTTTGGTGGAAGATGAATGACGCTTGTCACAGGGATTTTTGTCGATCTTCGGAAAGTATTTGAAGTTAGAACTAAAAATCAGAATCACTTGATTAGTAGCCCGCGACGCTTCAATTGAAAGCCGACCTGGAAATCCATGAACCACCATCGATATTCGAAAATATATAGCAATTTAAACGCCGACATGGAATACCCCGAGCTTTGCCATCGTTGTTTCGAATGTATGTAAGAAACTGAACACCGACCAGGAATATGATCTAGGCCATTGATTTATTGATTGGTTTGGCTTAAACGCCGTTTCAACAGTGTTGCTGTCAGATCACAGCATCCAGTCCACATAGTATGTGATGACTGACATTCTCACACTAATATGAAACACACCATACATTCCCAAGAATTGACAACATTCCGCATAGGAGGATATATCAATGACGATAAAAGAATTACGATTGTCACAGGAAATACAAAAGAAAGCAAATTGAAATTAACAAAGCTCTGCACAGTACATATGTCCGATAGCGAATATACTGTTCCAACTCTTAAATGAACACTTGAATATGTTATAGCTTATTCACACTATACTATAACATATCTGAAAATACACTTTTCAAATTGCAGACAGAGAAGTCTAAGAGAGTTGACATGGTTGGTCAACAAGGGATAATCACTTTGACGAAGATGTGGGTAACTTAATTGAGGAAATCAGTACAATGAAACATATAGGAAATATCTGTACAGTAAAGTTTAATCATTTAAAGGATGAAAACATTAAGGCAAAAATGAAATAAAAATTATTATCAGCTGCTGTATGAACTTTAAAAGTGCTGCGTCGCCCTCTCAATGTTTAGACTTATTTAAACATGAATTAACGTGTTTGTAAAGTATGCAAATACCACATATAAGACAATCTTTCCACGAGAACGTGCTACATATCGTTTATTTAATTGAAGAGCAAGATCAATCTAGAACGAATATATAATAGGTGGGATAGATTTTACGTACTTGGAGAGTATGACGCCATCGAAAAAATACAGAATATGTGATACATAGTTTAAAGCTAATATCAATGTTGATCATATAGTATTACTAATATTAAATTTTCATTTTTTTTGTAGAAGCCGATACTTGAACATTTACTTCAGTAATGGGGGTAGACATAGACACATACCGAGGTAGAATAGGAACATTTAGGCATGGCTGTGGACAAGATGTATCTACGACGGAAACAGTTATAGACTTTACACGTGCACTCAAGTCAATTGGTACTGTTGTGTTTATTGGAATGCTTCTGATTATAGCTGGGGTAGAATCTAATCCAGGACCTAAGGACGAAGGTAATTGTCAATGTCTCCTTCATACAAACATATGTATACATATAGCGCTTCATTTCTTATTATGAAATATATTATTAATCATACTGAAGTAATATAATTTCCTTAAGAAATATTAGGTATATTTCATTTTTATCTCACCTTTGTACGAATTACTCGACGAAATGTTCTTTATAAGCCGACGGTGTGCGTAGTAAGTATTTTTAAACTAATTGTCAATCAAGCTTTACAGGAAATGACCCCTAAATGTAATTCCCTAAACAATTGTAGCTACTTCAACAAAGTTAGAATACGATAATTTGAAAGTCTTCTCCTCTGAAATAACAGATCTGATAAATACAAATTCACATAATAAACCTTTGGTGACCCACTTTCATAATGGTCGTATGATAAGCATAATGATTGGCCAACAGCATGTTGTGAAGTGGCTATGACTGTACAGTCTGTGAAATGTATAGAACAATATGTGAAAATCGTATATTATGTAAGGATACACTTAACCATAAATGCTTCAACACCCAGGGACTGTACCAGTTCAATCCTGTAAATTTTATGGCAGAAACCTCGGAAACTAAAACTGAAAATCTGCGATAATACAAGTCTTGCTTTAATCGTAAAGTAGTAAAAACTACATAACTGGCATACACTAAAGCATTTCTTTTTCGCTTGTGAACACTGACTAACTATAATCTCGCGTTAGTATATGACACACAACGCAGGTGCAAAAGATAAAAACAAAGGTGAGATGTAATTTTAAAGTCAATCCAACAAACAAAAATCGGCCAAAATCTACCGAAGTCCAGGTGTGCATTTCTAACCTGAATTATGTGGCATTCCGCCGTCTGAAAAGTATCTCGTTTGTCTTGCGTTCGGTCCTTAATCGCGGCAAGACAGAAATAGCCCGACAGCCACTGAGCTACACCTTGTTTTGTTGAAATATGTTTGTTTGTGGATATGTTTCCTTAGCACAGGAGAGACATTCATGACACAATTTGAGATAATGATGTCCGGGAATGTCCCCCCGCGATATAGTATTATTAATTACCGGGAAATTGCATGTGCATCGAAAATTATTATTTTTCTTCCATGAAAAGTGTTGTGCTATATGGTTATATGCACATACATCCTTTTTTAAAATGTTTAAAGTAAGATAATAAAGAAAACTTTACCATGCTGAAGGGTGCCTTGATTTAAGTTGTATATAGTACCCGTTCATTCCTTTTGAATGGTTCAATGTCTGTATAGCAGGCACGGAGTGGCAATGCCGACAGCGAAATTGTAACTTAGTTAAAAAATCGAAATGTATTTCCTTTACACAATCTGTGATATTTAAATAATTTTCTCACAACATTGACCGTTTTTTGCAAAATGTTAGACACAATGTTGCCCACAATACGTTTCCTTGGTAAATTATCGAGTATTCTCGGTAACTTTCTTTAGTGATCTCTGATGAGTAGCAAACCTGCCAATTCACGCTCCATTATGCACTAGGTTAGGGGTAAGATACATTGATATTGTGATAAAACGAAGTCGGTAAGGTATACTTTTCATGAAATCAAATGATTCCTTATACAATAATAAATGAATAGATTAAAAGAAACCAATTATTAAATTTACATTTTTTTTATATTAAAGAAATGCGCCTTTTCTTACGCGTAACGCAACGTCATTTCGCTCCTAAAACGTTATAGACACGTTATTCTCTTTAAACATAAGGCACAAAGAAGACAAGTATATGTACGTGAAGGTATTTTTGCATATCGTGATATAAGTGTAAACCTAAACTTGACCAATCTATCAGCTGCTGTCGTTTAAACGAGGAAAATTTGAGAGACGACTAAAACGTGTCGTCAATGGTATAAGTAGAGGATTTGTAGTTTTATAACTGTTTTAGATATGAACATAATCTTATTAGGCATATGCATAATTATGGTGATTCACAAATTTCGGGGGAAGTTCTATTTTTTTTAGAGGCGCGCTCTACCTTTAATATCACAAACAAATCTATTTTGTCAGAAGGAATTAATCTTTCTCAACTATGGTGTTACTACAGGGATCAAAAGGCTACAATTAACAAAAGATAATTTATTCAGGCGGTCGTAAAAACTTGAGTATATGAGAGGGAAGTGGCATAGTGACATCCTTATCTTTTATTACCATTATATTTCATTTCCATATTTAGAGAATTAATTTGATTTTTAATATTTGACATTTGCTTATTCAAGAATCTTTTGAACTATTTTGTTAGCGTACTGAATTGGTAGAAATGGTGTTCTCGGTCATTTACATCACGTGCCTTCAGCACTACGTCTTATACTATCGTAGCCATCCTACCGCAATTATACCAAAAATGAATTGAAATAAAATACCACTAACATGCTTGTCTAAATTCAGCTGCACAAGAAATGCCCACTTGACCAATACATTTCAGGATCATTTCCGTCAACAGCCTTACTTTGGACTGGTTGCTTCCCGAATCCGATGGAGGATCCAAACTTAGCGGTTATAAAATTCAGGTCACCACTGATCTGGACTGAAGTAACAATTACTGCCTTGACAGATCACAAAGTTCAGGGTCTTAAAACGAACCGATATTACTATTTCAGTGTGATAACGTTCAATGACGTGGGTGAAAGCAAACCCTTGGTATCCGACAGCGTTATCTGCCAGGCATCAACACAAATTTACTCCTAAATTTGCAACTTTTAAGCTAGTTCGCACAAATAAATTTTATTTGAGAAATTCTAAAAAACAACATCCATCATAATGTTAAAACAATATCTCAATATATGGCATATATAACAATATTTCAAAATCAAATCCTGTGTATTCTTTCCCACCTTAAATGGCACTTTTTCTGTAGATTTTCTAATCATGACCTTACTTCCAGGAAACATTCAGAAGAAAAATGAAGCTCACGTATTTAATACACAATCAATGCATAACCAGGAAATGTATACACAATACCATCTCGACCGCATTCTTCTAGTAGAAAAGCTCATTTGAAATACCTGAATTTCCGATAACAGCTCAAATGATATTGAGATTGACCTCCCCTTGGAAAGATCGGAAGATCTTTAACATGATATGAGCTAGCATATACAAATGTTCGTACTTTCTCCACATTATGCATGAATTGATAAAGGTTAATAAAAAAATCAATGCCATGAATTGTTAAAAAAAGAGCAATTTCTCCATTGCCACAATGTATTCCCAATGTGTATGCTGCAAAGGCTTCAAAATGAATTTGGAAAACTTATATTAAGAATTGTAAAACAGAATAGAAGTAATGAGAGCAGGAATATTTCTAACAACAGCAGAAAATGTTTCAATTGGATTAGTGTTTATTTGTTGAATACATAAGAGAAGCTTTAGTGATTAATCACTAATAAATCATCTTCTGATAATTATCCAGCAGACAACATTTGATGCTAAATGTGAACCGTCTTTTTTCTCAACAGTGTTTTTAACCTTGTAATACAGATATATTTCCAATTGTTCAATTATTATATTTCTTTTTATCATTTGCTTTCAAGATTTACAACCCTTTCCTACATTTTGTCTGGTGTCTTTAGAAACTGTTATATAGAAAATGTCAATATAAATGATTGCTGAAATGACTTAAAAATAGCTGCCGCAGATGCATCCGCGTGTGGGAAAATATTAAGAACATTAGGATAATATGTAAACAGTTAATTGTGCAAGTAGTATACAAATATATATTGTATTTCTTTCCAGATGTACCGTCAAAACCCAAAGGACCACTTGCTGTATCTGATATAACTGAAATAGGCTGTACGCTGAAATGGAAACCATCAGAAAAGGATGGAGGATTCCCAATAACAAAATACATAATCGAGTCGCGAGAATCTTACCGTAGCAATTGGTCCCAATCTGGAGTCGTTGACGCCACTACAACGCAAGTATCTGTGAAGAACTTGAGTATCGGTTATGAGTACGTATTTAGGGTGAAAGCAGTGAACGACGAAGGAGAAAGTTCCCCGTTGGAGTCAGAGACTGTTGTTCCAACGAAACATATTGGTATGTATGTGACTTCTTATCAGTTATCATCTTGCTACCTCTTTTGCCTAATTGACACGTTTCAGATTACTTTTGAAAACATTGTGACAAGGGAAATTGCTCAAAAATAGCAGGTTGTCTTATGTGTGTGTATTATTTCAAAGGCCTCTGCTGATATGTTTTGAAAGAAGGAAATTGAAATGACAAATTGTCTCAAAATACTCAGTCAGATTGTGTATATACCTTTCCTCACGCCTCTGCAACGGACAGCGATTGAAAACATTGTGACAAAATGAGAAATTGCTCATAGTGCTATCCAATTAACATTAAACCGAGATCTTTTTATTTCAATCAATTTATAAAATGGAGTTATTATACCCAAAGGGCATTATGTCAGCTATGTACGAAGGCACTTACATGTATTATAATGTCGACTCGCGTGACAAAGATGATGGAATATGTTCTTTCTTTTTTACGTATTTACATGAATTTCTTGTTGGAATAATGCTTCTTTAAGCATTTCCCTCATAATACAATTCTGCAGCAGACGGCTTTGAACATTATTTGTCAAAAATGGAAAATATCTTTAATTGAATTGATAACCTAAGACTAAAAGTGGAAAACATTGTGCCAAAAGGAGAAGTGCACGTTTTGTGAAATTTCTACTTGTGTCACTATGTTTTCAAAAAGCCGTCTGCTGCAGAGGCGTCAGAAAGCGTCTACATTATGGAAAGGGTTAACAATATTCAGTATGGGTGCATCATATATTACAACTTAGCCAATGTATGCTGAAAAAAGGTAAACCAAAATTTGCGACTTAATCAACTACGTAAATCTTTACATTGTTAATATATGAAAATAATTATTCATCGATCTCCAACAGTCATAGCTTAAACGCTTCACTTTATTACAAGTACATCAATTGTCAATATCAACTACTGACTGAATTCACAGAAACATTTACATTTTAGATTCGTCCAGACGAGAATCTTTTGACAATCTGCTAAACGAATTGAAACTGAAAGATAAATATCCTGGTAAAATAACAATGCCGAATGTACTTTCCTTAGACCTGGAATCGAAGACTGACAACTTTACACACGCAGATCTACCATGGTTGCTTCTGAGGTACATAGTTCTTTCTCATAGTGACTGTCGTGATCAGATTATGGCAGACGCACTTGGAAGCATGAATCCGGACAAAGAATCCGACATGATAATGGATATTTTTAACAGCAATGACACAACGATCACAAGTCCTTTGGATATTCTCCTGGTTGTTCTTCAGTGCTGTGATCCTTTTGTACAAAGCTTGTTATATAAAAAAATGCATTTATGTAAAATAGCTGTTCCTTTTCGTTCTTGGCAAAGATATTGTCAAGATAAGATAGTTTCTCTTTGGCCATTAAGATCTGTACTAATTGAACACGGTACATCTGAATGCACGGCAGCACAGGTTCCTACACATACCATGGCTTGTATTCGCATGGGTAGACCAACATTTTCGAAATCAAAATGTTTAAATAGTTTATTGTCAGAAAACAATTTTGACATTTTTTTTAACAGAGACTGTCCGCTTGGTACCGCACAGAGACATATAAGCCTAGGTTGCACTGACATGTTTTGGAAACTCACGCAAAATAATGTAATAACTGTCTTTAATCTAAGAGGGGATTTAAATACACATTTCAATGACACAGACAGACAATTTCTATGGCAAATGGTAGATATACTATGTATTTTCATCGAACTAGACGACATCCAAAAGCATTTAAAGGAATTAGATGTCATTCTAACAAAAATGAAACATGTAATACTCGTGGTAAATAACCCAAGACAGGGTCTAGAAATGCAAGAAAACATTGTCAGAAATTACATGAAAGATATCAAAATTAAAACAATAGTCACTTGCAAACATGGACAAGCAATCCGCCTTTTTGATTTATCAAAACAAATGCAAATCTGTATTGAAGAATGCTCTGCAAAATGCAAGAGTAGCTCTCTGGAATGTCGATTGTCGTCTAATTCTAGTACAGAAACGGATGAAAAAAATAGCAAATTCACAAACACAAAGCAACAAGCGGCTAAAGTTACAGACAGTATCAGCAGAGCAGGTCAGACTAATACAAACAAGGAGATTACTCCTGCAAACACTACGTATTCAAAAGCATTGGGAATGCAAAGGCAAAAATTGTACAGGGCGTCTAATTTTGAAGAAGGAGAAAAGATCAACAGCGAAATTAAAGACCTGATGAACCAACATATTAAATCAATTAGTCCCGCAGTGAAAGAATTTGCTCGCTTGTTGGTCCAATTTCAATCAGAATCTGATGATCAGCTGCAATTATTCATTGCATGGGTCTCCGGATTCTTAGACTTGCAGATGAGGGAAATGCTTTCACAGTTGACAGTTAGAAATAAACAAGAGTATGACGAATTGTGGTCTTTGAGAAATGAGAACCAAAACTCAGAAACTATTCGTGCTCAAGAACAGAAATTAAAGTTATCAATTGATTGCATTGATTGCATTGATAACGTTATTTTTCCTGTGTCACATTTATTAAGAGAAATTGCATACGTATACGAAGCGTGTTATCATACCAATACTACCTGTAAAGGTTTACAACTACCCGATTCAGAAAACGTCGTAGACGTTTATGCAGATTTAATCACGAATGGTTATCCATTTGAATTATTAAATGGAGAAGATAATTATATACCTATTACATGGATTGAAAAGGTTATTGGAAAGGTACATGAACGAATTGAAAAGGAAAAGGTGTTTGCTGTTTCAATATTAGGCATTCAGAGCTCCGGTAAATCTACCCTTTTGAACACAATGTTTGGGTCGCAGTTCGCTGTCAGTGCTGGAAGGTGCACACGGGGAGCCCATTTACAGTTATTCACTGTTAATGAGAAGACAAATCAACCATTTAAATATTTATTATTAATTGATACAGAAGGATTGAGAGCACCAGAGAAAGGAAGTGATCGGTTCAATCATGATAACGAGTTGGCCACATTTGTCACAGGATTAGGAGACATGACAATACTGAATATCATGGGAGAAAACATGAGCGAAATAAGTGAAATATTGCAAATCATGGTTCATGCATTCTTACGCCTTAAATTAGCAAACAACGGTTTGGATATGAACAAGAGTTGTATGTTCGTCCATCACAATGTTGCTGACAGTTCGGCAGCAGTGAAAATGCACCAAGGTTTTCAAAAAATTATGACAACACTTGACACAATGACAACAGAAGCTGCCTCTATAGAAGGTATTTCTGACATTGTTCGGTTCAGTCAAGTGATTAACTTCGATATTAAATCTCATATATGGTTCTTTCCAAATATGTGGGAAGGAAATCCACCATTCGCTCGGGTCAATAAAAGATACAGTGAGAAGGTATGCGAGTTGCGAAGTTATCTGCTAAAGCAAGCATTTTCTGTAAAAGGGAAATCATACAAAGCATTGGACAATACGTTGGTTCAAATCAAAGATTTGTGGAAAGGCGTGTTAAAAGAAGATTTCGTTTTTTCGTTCAGAAATAGTATTGAAATAAAAGCATATTGTTGGCTCGAAAAAATGTTTCAAGACATTTTATGGAAACATGAAAGATCTGTCATGCATGAATTGCAAGAAACTGCAACAGCTTTATTTTCTCAATGTGATTCTATTGATCAATTAGAATCAGAGCATATGAACATAACACGGGTAATGTCTAGTCTGTTAGAGAAAAAACAATCATCTGCAGAGGAAATGTTATCCTCTTTGTTTGAAAACAATGAATTCAAAGAAATAATTAATAGATGGAAAGAAAAAAGAGACACACAATTGAATGATTTCTGGAGCGAATTGCGGGCTCAATGTAAACTTACTGTACGTCGACTTTACAAAAAGCGAGACGTAGAACTAAGAACGTCAACCATGTGTCAAGAGCACGAACAAAGGCTTTATGACATGTCGAAAAAACTCGCAACTCAAATAAAAGGAGAAAAGATTTACGAATTACATGGGGAGGGCTCTGAGGGATATCTTTATACTAAAATTGAATCAAACTGCTCCATGTTTGATTTATTTGAATCTAATCTTAAACAATTTTTTCATTACGACACTACTACTTTACATAGCTTGATGCGTGACACAAATTGGCCCAAATGTGATAATACAATTAAGAGTTTGGAAGGTTCTGTTGAAAACTTCAAAATCGAAGAAAATGATTTATTATTCACCAGCTTTTTTTTTCAACGAGGAAAGGCATGGATCACAGGGGACAAAATCAAGATGATTTCACCGGGTATAAAATCTGTGTTTTCGGATTTGGATACGGAAATACAAAACAATTGCAGTACCGATTGTGATATTGTGGAGCAACATGTCAAAGACTTTCTTCTAAGAATTGAAAAATGGGTTTTGGAAATGGCATCAGATAAATACAGAATACCAATGTTACTTACATCTAAATGTATCATGCAAGTCGATATGCGGCAAAACAGTTTCAGAATCACAATGATATGTCTACAGAATTCGAAAAACTTTGGAAGAGCTTTGAGAAAGATCTTCCTATTAAAACAGAATCAAAATGGTCCATTGTGAATTCATTTGAATCAAACCTTAAAGAAATTCTTCATAAAGATCACACCATTTTACGTAGTTTGATACATGAAACAAAATGGCCGGACTGTGACAAAACCATTCAGAGTTTGGAAAGTTCTGTTGAAAACCTCAACATCGAAGGAAGTGATTTAAGTTCTACAATTAGTTATGAAGGAGGAATAGCATTGGTAAAAAGAAAGAAAGTCAAGATGATTTTACCGGATATAATATCTGTGTTTTCAGATTTGGATACGGCAATAGGAAACAGTTGCAGTACCGATTGGGAAATATTGGAGCAACACGTCAAAGAGTTTCTTCATATAATTGAAGAATGGGTTAATAAAATCAAATCAGAGAAAGACAGGATAGGAATGACACTTACGTCTAAATTTATTATAAGGATTTATCTTTATGCAAGTCGATATGCGGCAATGAAGTTTCAGAATCACAATCAAATGTATAAAGAGAAATATGGCATAAAGGCGCATCTTCTAAGATATAAGCAACAAGCTAAAGTGCGATTAGATGCGATGATTGCAGACCGGTCTGCAGAGGACACAGCTGCTATTTTATTTGCTTCTGTAATTGAAGAATTTGTGACAGACACAATCAAATGTATGATGTCAACTGTAGTATATGATCAGCTTTTGCAGGAAATTCCGAGACCAAAATTTAATCTTATGTTAGAAATTGTAACAGACTTGGCAAATACTGGTGAATTTAAAGACTGGATAAAATATCTTGTATCTGCAGAAAGTTATTCAAGGGAATGGGTTACAATGAAATGCAAAAATCACCTTTTCGGCAATACCGGTGCATATAGTGCATTAGCTAAAGCGAAGGCTTCTGTGATTTTTGTTGAAATCAAAACCGCTATATGTAAAAGCCTTGAAAACAAAACTAAAGTAAGAACAACAGATGCGTGGATACAGTCATTCATCAGAGGTATGATACAATACCCGATTTCCTCCGATAAATTCAACAATGTGATAGTTGGATTTAAGGAAATTTCATCGAAAAATGTTGCAGAATTGTCATCTCTGTTGTTGGAAGAGATCGAACAATCTCAACGACGTATCGAGACGACCATAGAACATACCACAGACAAAACTGTTGTTTGGGGTGATGATAATCCATATGAAAAGACATTTGATCGTGTTTGGGGATGTACTGAAACTTGCCCTTTCTGTGGAGAAACATGTGCCAGAAATGCAGCACATGACGGAATTCCTCACTATTGTATACAGCACAGGCCTTTAGGCTGTGTCGGAGGAAGGACCATTCATTTGAAGAAAATAAGCCTGCCGTCCTGTAATTATAACGTACAATCAGATATTCAACACAGCTGTGCTGTTGGTCGGTTCAAATGTAATGAGAAAACGTTGAAAAGCTGCCAACTGGGATATCACAAATTTAAAGAATTTAAAAAAATTGCCCCGGAATGGGATATAGCACCGAATCCAAACATGGATGATACATCGAAAATATGGATGTGGTTTATGGGAAATTTCAAAGACGAACTAAAAGAGCATTTCGATGTAGTAGTGGACAACATCCCGGAGCGTTGGGATCAATTTCCGAAGAATGAGGCAATTAAGAGCTATTGCGAAATCGTGTCAGCCAATGAGTAGGAGTGTAAGCTTGAATAATGTCTCTTTTTCTTTCGATTTGAGCAGCGGAACAGAACAGTTTTAAATAATTTTGAAAGAGAGCCACTAAAGGAACATTTAGGTGATGTGTTTGTAAATGGTCCTGTGTTTAATAT
>JAUELF010240373.1:0-12657 GCA_031471495.1 Clinocardium nuttallii
AACTGGAAACCTTACCACATAGTAAACCAGTACACACACCAGTCATCCCATATAACTGGAAACCTTACCACATAGTATACCAGTACACACACTAATCATCCCATATAACTGGAAACCTTACCACATAGTAAACCAGTACACACACCAGTCGTCCCATATAACTGGCAACCTTACCACATAGTATACCAGTACTCCACACACCAATCATCCCATATAACTGGAAACCTTACCACATAGTATACCAGTACTCCACACACCAATAATCGTCCCATATAATTGGCTATTTTACCGCATAGTTTATTTAGTCAGATGGTTGACGACGATTGGCGCTAATCACAATACAATGTCTTCATCAATTATCCGGAAGAATTAATGATCAAGGCGTCGTTAACAACCTTCACAATGTCAGTTACATGTTCTATGCGGGATTCCTCTTGATTGATTCCTTCCCTATATTTGACTCAGTGACCTTGTTGTTTACCTCGCATGGTATCAAACCGGGGGTGCTGGAATTCCTGATGGACTTTCAAGAATATTAATCGACAGTCAGACCTTCAGATTCAGTGTTCACGTATTTTTGACCACACATGAGCCGCCGTAAAACTTACTCACGAATCTGATGCTATACCTTGAGAAGTTGAGAAAAAGTGTTGCATATAAAGTGTTCACGGTGGTTTTTTCTAAAGTGTGATATAGTTGTTAGCCTGTCGCGCCTCAGTTTAAAACTTGACCAGCACTTGCTGGCAATCAATGTGCCGGTGAAGTTGTATGATTATTTGATGGAAATATTTTACATATTTCGCTTTAATTTGATCAAGTATCCTATTGTTTTATCTCACGTGCCGCAAGTGTCGACATACTCCTGAATTTGAGTCGAGTATTCTGATAAGCGTCCGTGATGATAGGATGAAAACTGTGATCGTACATAAATTTAAATAACCAAACGTGACTCAGTCTGAAACCTGAACAACATTTGATTAATGCTCTAATGAGTTTACCATTAATAATGGAGGTAAAGTGTTGCCTATATGATATTCACAATGTGTTTCTAACGTGTGACATAGTGTTTCACCTCACGCTCCCCAGTTCCAAACTTGATCGACATTTGCGACACTTTTAATATGTCATGCCTTAGATAATGGCTAAAGACGGGCGTATGTGTGCGACTGCTAAAAGACGGGCGTATGTGTGCGACTGCTACCTTTTGAATAAAATATGGAGAGGGGAGGGGGAGTTGATTGATTGGTCTTTTAACGCCGTTTTGAACAACTTTTCAGTCACATCACGGTGGCCAGCACATCTACACATGTGTTTTTCCACACCAGCACTTCAGACAAAATATTTTCAGGCAGTTGTCTCTGAGAGAGAGAGAGAGAGAGAGAGAGCGAGGGAGAGAGGGAGGGAGGGGGAGAGACAGACAGACAGACAGACAGACAGACATACACACAGTCAGAGAGACACACATATAGATAGACAGAGACAGACAGAGAGAGCGGTCATGTATAAGTCTTAATATATTTCAACCTACTAGGCGTTAGAAGTTTTATTCATTGTACCGTTTTAGATGTTGTGGTTTACACAGGCTGGTGGTAAGCAGGTTTACAATGTATATGCTAGATATCAGCTGTAATTAGTATTACTATTATTAACTTACAGAACACAGTAACGGTAATCGCTCCACCCAAAATTACCACTGATTGTAGACTGTCTGTATATAATACCGCTGCAAGGCCACCTTTGATTATGAAAAAGACAGACACAGTTTAACGTTGATAGTAACAATATGCATCATGTTTACCATATATATTTATATATTCAGTGTTGCAATAGGTCGTTCAACCGGGCTAAGTCCACCAAAGGAGCCTTATAACAAAAAGTTTTTACGAAACATGATCTAAATTCAAATTCAGACTAAAACATAATTTTCTCGATAGATTTGGCCGAATCTGTAAAACTCTGAAAACGTGCTCTGTGCTCAAATATAAACTGAGCTGTCTCGCGAGAAAACCAACAATGTAGTCGTAAAGTGTCGACCTTGATTAGCCTAAGCAAGCCGCGCAGGCTAATCCGGACAGACACGTTTTACCTCCTGTGGATTTTCTGTTTCAGAAATCATTTCTCTATACCTCGATCCCTCGAAGACGGAATGTGTTGGCCCGGATCAGTCTGCGCGGACAGCGCAGGCTGATCTGGTCGATATATTACGCAGATGCCATAATGTTGGTTTTTTCGCGGGACGGACTGCTCAACTATATGCTTCACAAATGACATGTGATTGGTTTATTTCGAGAAAGAAATGGCTTCAGAGCACAGAGTTAGTTTTGTACTTTTGATCATCGAAAATAAGTCGATTCTCAGTTGAGTCTCATTGTATCTAGTTTGCAACAGTATTCTTATTAATTCGCAGCGACAATTTTATCTTTTTTCTTTCTTTCTTTTTCTTTTTTCTTTGTTATTTATCTATTTTATTTTTATTTATTTGTTACACTTAATTTGCCACTTCATAGGTATGGAGAGGTCGTGGCCATCCTCCTTCATACCTTACATCAATTGTTAGTATATTAGACACTTTTATTTTATCCAAGACCCTTCTGATCGTTTTACATTTGAGAAGAATGGTCTTAAATAAACTCCAAAATATTTCAACTGATAACCCCTTCCCACTTCCAGACGCAACTGTAGACGAAGACATGAATACACTGGAGGAGGAGACATTGCACATGAGCCTTCTTGTCTTACAATGTTTTGAACTCTATATAGTTATTACACTTTTATTTATAGAGAACTCTCATATATGTGCCCATGAATGTTAACAGTCGTCTGCTGTTGAATTATTTTATGCAGGAAAGAGTTAAACATATTTTGATGTACACAATTATGATGCTTGTTGTTTTACAACAGCATAAAATAAATAGGGACATCCACAGTGTGACAGATGTACTTTATTTTTCGCGTTTACATATTTAATGTGCTATATAAATGTATAAAATACCACATTTAAATGCTATTTAGACCTTTTTACTATAAGTAAACCTGATAATATAAAAGATGTTTTGGTAGATGTCCCTTTCCTAAATACAAAAGAAACTGCAACAGACGACTTTGAAAACAATTTGTCAAAATTACGAAAAATCTCTATAATGAAAGAACAATAATTGAATAAATATGAAAACATTGTGGCAAAGAAAAAATATCACATTTGTTCTTTCAGTACAATATTTTCAAAAGTCGTCTGCAGAAGAGACGTCAGAAAGTTACCTGCCACGTTGTAAATTGCCGTTACTGCAAGTATGAGGAGCACACACATATACATGTTCCATCCGAGCATTTGCTGCATCAGTATAGCTCCAGTATATATCTCCGCCTATCGTGATGAAATACATATCCATGATAAATATTTCCGTGTTCTGATCAATATATCAACCATGCACTTTAATGTGAATGTTTTACCTTGTTTTATATTTATTAAATATTTTGGATTCGATATTACAATTATTATATATCAATTTATTGTAAATACTCGGGCAATAACTGGACAATACATGAATGAGGTCCTCATATCGACGTGTTAATTATGCAAATTTCACTCGATAAGCATACCCCAACTATGTAAAAAACCTTTCCACGACGTTAAAAGTCGTACGACCTTTCTACTATCCATTACGACAGTCATAGTGGATCGGAACAAGGTCGTACGACGTGTCACAATCAATTTAGACTTTGCTATGATCTATCAATGTATGTTACGACTTTATACGACGTATCTTATGTTACGACCTATCAATATGTATTACAACCTGCTATGACGCTATGCCCAACTACGGTACGACCTACCAAGACCAATTGTTGTAAAAATCACATGGTTTTAAAAAGTGGGAGAAAAACGGGTAGAAATGAAAGATAACTGATATTTAGAATGTTGATCAGTGTCATGACCTGTGTGCTGAATAGGACTCGAACGACAAGTCTTGTATTCCGCATTCATCGTCCATATGGTAGGAAGATTCATATTTTAGGAAACCTCTCCAGATGGTGCTTTCCGTGTTGTCCTTATGGCGACTCCATGCATGCTTTGCAAAGGAGGGGGTTTGGGATATTTGGATGGGTTTTAACTATCAAACGTTTCTTGACCCGGTGCAAAGTGGAATAATCTTTCATGTTTGTGCAATTGTGATGTACTCATTGCTATTGCATTGACATATATCATGGAAGGTCTTGGCACGATAGCAGCGCAATCTTTTTAAGTTCTGGAACATGTCTTGCTCTGGTCTTGAGAAGACGGAGTAAAGTCGTAATATTGTATTGATCGATTGGCAGGTGGGCGGCTAAGATCGTGGTGAAAATTACCTACGCGGTCCTTAATTGGGTCGCAACGAATATGTTACCACTTCCTACGTTCTGTAGTTTCGTCGGGGTATGTCACGGACATAAACAATACAAAAATGGCCCCGCCCAAAGGCCCTTACCGAACCCGCTGTAACCAGTCCTTGAAGCTTTCCGAGTGACGGGGATCAATTCCGATCATCCAAAAACCCTAAACGATCTTCAGAAGATCTTAACGATACGAAGGGGGCTTTAGCCGATATGCTATGGAGGATAAACCAGTGATCATTATCGATGACCTCAAACTATATGGGTATGTTATTGAGAATATACTATACCACTGACAATATCCAATTCTGAACCGGGATGGCCCTATACATATGCATATTCTTATTTGAATCTACAGAAGTTGACATACGCTTCTTACATGCTTGTGTAAGTAATGTTTGAAGAGTTTAGATATTGTCACAAAAGCCAACTTGTACTTTTTTCTAATTGAAATGTAAATACCGAATATCTCAAGACTTACCGATATGTTAACGAGGATGTACTCTAACAGTGATAGTAACGCTGCATACATTCGTATTCTCTTTCCCCCGAATCGCTTCCTTAAATATTCCGGCATTGTATACGTCTATAGATAAAGAAATGTATGATTAAACCCTTTTGTTTAAGTTATGAAACTCTCTTCATCAATTGTGTATTGTGAAGAGCCCACATCAAATTCTATGAAAGTCAAGCTAAGAATGTTGAATTGAGCCTGGTTAGACAGATGCGCCGGCTTGCCTGTGTCTTAACTGATGTGTCATAAACTGCACAACATTGGTTCCGACAGTCATAGGGTAAGAGGTTGAATTACATTATAGTAATACTTCAAATTATATGACGTGATTTTGAGAATGTAAAGAACATGTTTTATAAACTGTTAGGATTACTACTGCTCTATTCATTATGTTTAATAGTATGTTACACCGCTCAACCACATGTTATTTATATCGCGATGTGATCAACGTAAATAAGCGCTGCTGCTGAATAATTTATTCTGACATTAGCGCGTCGATCGTAATGCGTTACCAGCAGCACTGAACGTCAGTAGGGGGAAGCCGCTATTGCCATTTTTAAAGATGTGACATCCCATGACAGGGAATCAATTCCTGGTCAGGTGGTGAATGCGTTATCCATTACACCACCGAATCAGTTTTTGTTCATGAATGCACTGTAATTACATGCGTCTTCATGACCATGGCTATCATGCAATGGAAATCAGAGTTAACTGTCTTTCATATGTGCTCTACTTCAAACAGAATAAAATAACCTCATTTCTAAATAGTTTAGGCAGTTGCCATGCGCACTTGAGGCTACATCGCATTTACTGACTTGTTGATCATTCATATATGGTCACCTTTGACAGTGCACAATCAACTTCAATTTTGGACATGCCACATGCATGGCGTGATAATACCCTGGTGGCAAGCTTCTTTGTTTATAGAAAGCATATATATATATATATATATTCTACACATCAGTGCAACGCAAATAATCATTATGAATGTATACATGGTTACAATAGGTGTATTGGTTTTTTTTTATTATTGCATGTGCTGTAAATGGGAAATGTTTAATTCTTAGAGGTAAACATTGTGATTTATTACAAATAAATATTCACGATCATAAATATGTTTAGTCAAGAGAAAAGTAGTGGTCAACTCATAATTAATAAGAGGAACAACCTGATTCAGGGGGATAAAGGTGTAGAGTAATGATTCCTGTAGCAGAAAGTCCATAAGAGGCGAAAAGTGTCTGCCAAGATTAGCCTGCGCGGCATGCTTATGCTGATCCGGGTCGATACTTTACGCAGAGACCACATTGTTGGTTTTCGCGCGGGACGGCTCATGTATATATTTTCAATGACCCTGGCTTGTTAATGAACTATTGCCCCAAAGTCCATCGAGATATGTATATCAATGTTAATAGGCACAAATAATGCTGTACATACAATGCAGCAAATAAAGAGATGCGCGGTCAAATGTAAAGTACTCAATTGGTTAATTGAATGGGGTTTAATGCCGTTTTCAACAATTTCAACAGTCATATCACGGCGGCCAAATCAACTACTCATGTGTTTTCTAGCTTTCTCAGACCAGTACTCCACACAACATGATTTCCAATCAACTGGCTGCTTTTCCACGTAGTCTGTTAGACCATTGACTGAAGACGAATAACGCTTGTCACAGTGACTCGTGTTTTACGTCGAAAAGAATGTTTGCCGAGCTTGGGTTCGATCTCACAACCTCTGGATTGACAGCTCGCAACGCTACCGACTGAGCTAACGGGGCTCAGATAAAAGTCTTATAGCGAAACCGTTTAAGGTCGAAATTAACTAGATTCGCTGGTTCCTCCTTTCTAGGAATCGGATACTAGTTCGTATAAGACAACAATGGATACTACTTCAAGGTGTACTTGAAAATTATTCAAAATGATATTGGTAATTGTATTGTTACGTAATTGGTGGTATTTACTTAACATAGTGTGTAACAGATTAAAAATGCCAAAAATATTCATTTTACTGCAGCACACCGAAGGGATATTTTGCAACGGAGACGATTTTTTCAATTTAAGCTCAAGGTCAAAAGTAGTATCATGTAACCCGATGATTGGTTGCAACGCGCAATACAACCGGAACGTAACGCATAACATAACTTACCGGAACGTAACGCATAACAGAACTTACCGGAACGTAACGCATAACATAACTTACGAATCGAATATGTTTCAAAATAAGTGTTCTGTGATCCTTTAAACGATGTCGTATTGTTGTTTTATACATGTGTGTGGCATTGTTACGTAGTTTCATTTAACCATTGGATTATGTCAGCACGCATGGCATGCATGTTAACATGCGCGCTATCTAAGGTTGTATTTGCGTGGTTTTACGTGACTTACATTTGACGTATTGTTGTTACTTATGAATAGACAATACCAATCAAAACATGCCAATCCTTGCCAAAAAGATTCGTTCAGGATCGTGATGAAATTACGGACTATTGAAGTAAAATGGCATAAGAAGTGACTGCCCCTGTTTGATGTTATAAACTGCATTTACACAAGATAGTCGTGTAACGAAATTCCACTGAGAATATAGTGCCTTCTATGCCATATGATTAATTACTGTCTGGCGCATGTCCCCATGTCTATACCAATTCACATAATCTGGCTTTAATACTTATTCAGCAATTCCCCATTTTATGATTACGAATAAAATAGACGAGCGTTTCCGTTTGCTTCGCGGCGCTATTGCTTTATTTGTTGATTTGTTGTATGCAACTGTCAGCAGTATTTCAGTTATAATGACGTTTCCTGGGTTAATTAACAGTACTGCGTGTACCGGTATTATTTATACTGACATCGAGTCATTAATTAGTCTCCGCTTTTTCCCGCAACTTTGAGGATAAAAGAGGGAAGCCATTTCTACCAAACAAGTAGTACCTTATCGGGGCTCGAACTTGGTCTACTGCCCCGATGTGCACGCTCTAACCATTATAGTGCATATGAGGATATTGACCTTAAGTTCTTGGCACAGGTTCAATAATTAACGTACACGCATCTAAATATAGATGTCGTTTTGTTTGCGTGTCATTTTTGTTAAAGATTACATTGATTCAGTTTTGTCAAATAATATCACTTAGATGCCGTTATTGCAAGAACGTCAGAGAAACGCATGTATGGGCATCGGTTTTCCAGTCCCAAATTTAACAAACGATACTAAGCGCTAAGTTTACAAATGTACATAATTATTTAAGAGCATATTTCATGATTTTTGTTTTCCTAATAAAAAGGGAATATGGGTTCATTTCTTAACAAGTATCATTAGTCAGCAAGCTAATTTCTTATGTAAACTATGTCATTTACTTAAAAACAGTTCACCATTCATGTTTTACAAAATATAAGGGAAACAAAAATGATGAAATATGCATTAAAATATTACTAAGCGCTAAATAAGGATAGTGGAATTGGAACCAGTTATACCAAAACTTGTTACGAGTATTATACTGTAGAGCCGCAAATATATGTTTCTGTGTTTCACTTTTTCCTGGCGTAACCCTTATACAGATATTTTCTGACGCATCTGCTGTATAAGACTTTTGAAAATCCTGTTTTCAACTTTATCTAAAAATCATAATTTCATTTATAGAAATTGTCGACATTTGTGTCTAGGTATTTTCAAAGTCTTTTGCAGCTGATATAAAGGGTGAATTATTACGTTTATTAAGTTAAAACTTAGGAAATATATCTCATTTTGAGAGATATACCGGCTTTTATATCACGATTTGGAGTTCATGTGTGTAGTTAAATCACGAAGGCCGAAACAATGAACATTTTAAAGTAAATAAATATGCAACAGTAGACATTGAAAACATCGCGGTAAAAATAGTTAAAACCTCAATAAATGACAGTAAAAGTATTGTATTTACTAATTAAATATATTGTGACTAAATCGGATGTTCTAATGTTGTCGTAATGTTTTTAAATGTCGTCTAAACTACACGCAATGTCTGTATGTTGAAAATATTAAAAAACAATGCAATATATGATCATAAAAGGTCAGTCCTGCAGTTAAACCTTCCCAACATGTAATGTGATAGCTTTGTGTATGACAATGCCATATTATCGTATCAACTAATTTATGTATAATGAGTGTGACTATATATGTACATTTGTAGCTAACTTTGTATAATGGTGACATATATGCCCATGGGGCCGGGTGTTCCCTTTTCTTTATTGTTTCATTTACTGATGTATATAACACATGTCACGGTAATAAACAATTTACTTACTTACTTACTTATACATGGTTATTATATAAATATTTGGGTGTCTGAATTGGGAGTGATTAGCTTTTTTATATCCTATCACTCAGTAATATTGCGTAATGTATTGAATGTTTATAACGGATTTTTTAATACCTGTATTTAAATACGTGTATATCCAATACGTTACGACTTTAATGATTACCTAGCAATTTAAAATGTGTCAACACATTTTTTAAAACCTTTACCACGTACAACAAATCTGCAGCAGACGACTTTGATAATGATGTTTTAAGACGTCTTCAAAAGTAATTCAGTTCTATTGTGGCGTTTCCAGAGACATATAATACATTTTATCTCCCTGGGCGTTTCCTAGATAAATTAATAGTAGAGGTAGTTTAATTATTCCCGGTCCATATGTTGCACTCGTAATCCTGTCCGTGTTGCCCTGAGCGTCAACGACGGTAGCCATTGCTACGAATGTGTAAGTCCTTTGTATGACCCAACCTAAGATCGAATCCCTGGTCTCCGCTGACAACACTGACGCTCTTACCACGTCATCATGTAAACAAAACATAAAAAAGGAACGTTTTTTTTTTAAATCAATTATTTGTTACATATTAGTAGCACAGTTCAGTCAAATGCATGTAACTAAGACATTATTTGATGGCATTAAAATTGATGATAAATAAATAGAGGATATTTCATGAGTGTTCATTTATTATCGCTTTTATTAAACGAGTTTACTAAGATGATATGCCACGAGCCACTTATAGTTCACGAGTTTTTATCAAAAGTGATAATAAATAAACACGAATATTCTATTTATCACATAAAGTGATTTATGAGGCGTATTTTGAAAAAAATGTACAGAACGTTTAATAAACCATTTCACAAGTTTTGGCGCCAAACTGACAAACTTTATGACGTCAAACCGCTGACGTGATGTCATTTTTCATAGTTTGGTGTCCGCGTTGTAACAGAGACTTGAGCGTAAGACAGGAAGCCAACTAGTTATGTGTCATTGTTATTTGTGTAATGTCATGATATTAAGGTTATGGCATGTTGACACTCAGTCTCACAGAGAGGGCTTTCTTTATGTAATAAATATAAATGAGATATTCTATTTATCAATAAATATGAGGCGTATTTCGAAAAATATATAATTGAAGTGTGCCGATTTGGCGCCACAGTGACTAACGTTAGGCTGACGTGACGTCATTTTCATAGTTTGGTTTCCGCGTTGTAACACAGACTTAAAAGTGTATGCTACAGTTCTTTCACCAACAATTTCCCAACCATAGTATGTCTTTATTCTTTGTATTTTGTTAGTACAATAACGTGTTGAAATAAGAAAAAAAAGAAAAAAAGTCCAAGATCTAAAAAAATATATTGGCCTGTCAATGACATGACCAATTTCATCAAAAGCACACATATAGGCATTTTGGTCGAAAACCTAAAACACACAATTTTTTTTAATAAAAACTACAAATCATATCAAAGTTCATATATAACTTTATATATAGAATTTAAACCAATATAAAAAAGATTCATAATAGAAATTTCTGTTATTATCCATAAACACTGAACATCGTTCACTTTAGTAAAAAAAAAGATAGGTCACCGTTTTTCTTCTCTGTTAAATCGACTTTTTCCTTGAAGAAAGGCCGGTTTTCTAAGGAAAACTGTTGTAATTCTTAGAAAATGCAAGGTAAATGTCCCTTTACTCTAAAAGGAGTGCGGTGACCTATCTTTTTTGTGTGCATTTTATGGGGAATATTTGGTGAAATAACTGTAGCATACGCCTTTAAATGTACGACTGGAATCCAAACTAATAGTGTCATATACTATTTATGTAATGGAATTATGACACTCCCAAAGGAACTTTATGTGATAAATAGTAATGTTCAGCACTCGTTCAAGATGTGTAAATGTTAATGGTGTTAAACGTTATTATGTTAAAATATATACGCTTTCTACGAAGTCGTATGATGGCATAATTACTGTCCTAAAATACTTCTAGTGGACTGTTTCGATTATTGATACGGGTAAACAAATCTGTAAACACGTAATCTGATATCTATGTGATAATTTGCATGTAATTACACTCGTTGTCTGTTTTGAAAAAGAGTTCAAATAAAAACTTATAAGGTTTTACAGACTAACCTGATGTCACAAATTCAAATTTCCTATAATGTGACGTCATTTCATTATCATAACGTAAATGATGGAAAAATACCCAAAAGGAAAACGACAGAAATGGTAGGAAATGATAGTTCGACCTGTCACAAATGTAGTTCCGTAAATTATGGAGAATAATTTAATTGGAAGTACTTTATGAAGGGCCTGTCATCATTATTTTATGGATTTTAAATTGTTGACATATTTCAAAGTTGAATACATGTATATGCTTAATGAGATGATGTTTTGTTTTTGCTTAGGACTATAGGACTCGTAAATAACTTATTTAAATCACTGATAGTTCTGCAAGCAAGGTGATAACATCATGAGCAATTTCTTCTTTTGTCACAAGGTTTAAAAAACGTCGTCTGCTGCAGAAAGCGTCTATCCTTGGAAAAGGGTAAACAGTCCCTTCTTGTTGCTCAGGTTACTGGGAAAGCATTACGACTGTTAAGCTCATGTAAAGACGAATCTTCCAACAGTGTAGGTAGTTGATCCACGCAGATCATAGATTATTTAAACCCTTTCCCACATACAACAAACATTCAAAAGCATACGACTTTGAAAATATCTAGGCCAAAAAAATGTAAAATCTCTGTAAATGAAAATTTAATTAATGGATAGGGTTGAACTAATTGTGACAAAATGGAAAATTGCTCTCTATTCACCTTTTGACACACATATTTATAAATTAATTTGCTAGAGAGGCGTCATAAAGCGTTTAATGTGGGAAAGGGTTAATATTGTTGGAAACGATATACATACATTTAAATATATATAATATTCTGATTTGGGTATACCCGCCTCCGAGGCCAAGTTGGTCGGATTGGCGACATTGCAGTTATACTTGAACAAGTGTGTTCTAGCAGTAAATAAGTAGAAATAATTAAAGACCTAACCCTTTCCCTAATATAGACGCTTCATGACGCCTCTGCAGCAGACAGCTGTTAAAAACATAGTGACAAAAGGAGAAATTGCACAACACTTGCAATTTCTCCTTTTGACACACTGTTTTCCACTTTTAGTAATAGGTTATCCATTCAATTAAAGAGATTTTCCATTTTTGACAAAATATGTTCAAAGTCGTCTGCTGTTGAATTGTCTTATGAGGGAAGGGTTAAGAATCACCAATAGTTGTTTCGGTACACCCAGGTAACTGGCCAGTGTGTCCCTGCGTACTTCAAGCTACAGCGGGTCACTAATCCGGTCACTAACCACGATGAACGTTGCTTAACTCCGAGAAAAAGTCAACCACTCTACCAACGTCGTTATAATTTGTTTGTTTGTTTGGAGTTTAACGCCGTTTTAACAGCTTTGGTCATATCACGGCGGTCAGTGCACCTAC
>JAUELF010240393.1:0-12655 GCA_031471495.1 Clinocardium nuttallii
ATCGGTTATACGTTTTATCTCATTCAGGAAGTTGTCGTCGTAGTTTCCGTTTGATTCGGACAGAAGTTGACTAAAGTCTTGCTTCCATTTATGTAGTATGTCAGTTTTATCACGTGAAATATTCCCGTCGTCCATATTGACATAGCTTACAGATTGTTTATTCTTTCCTGGGCCAAGTTTATTGATTTCATTCCAGAACTCTTTGGGGTTGCTTGTTTGCATGTTAGTAATATATTCCCTTTATATACTAGCTATTGACGTTCACGTTGACGTAACAATGTATCGAAGTCATTTCGTGCATGTTTGTACTCTAGACGTAATCTCTTTGTTCTGGTGTTTGTACTTTTACAGTTTAAAAATGCATTTTCTGTTTCTCGCGTTTTATTCCAAAGATCTTTAAGATGATCACACCACCACGGTTTAGCACAATATTTTTTACGTTTCTGTGTACAGGGTTTTATGTCTCTGTAGTCCGTTTTAGCATCCATTTCGAGGTGGACTGTTTGAACAAAGTCTTCGTAAATATCGTCAATTTCGCACTGGTTTTTCATCACAATTTTCAATTCTCATAATTAAATCGTTTATCTGTTGGTGACACATATTGCTATTAAACATATTGTTATTTACACTTTTCACATCATATTTTCTAGACGATTCTGACGCATTTGAAGTAAGTCCAGTATATTCGCCGCAAGTGTCGGTGTCGTCTGCGTGTGTTTCATAATATGACATTTTAATGGTACACTGGATAATTGAGTGATCTGGTAACGTTACACGTCCAGGCAGTATATTGTACTTTTGCATTATATTTGCCACTAGGTCAACACGAAAGTTATTGATTAAGTTAAGTTGTAAATGCGGTGTAATAATATTATCCACCACTGATTTGCCTCTAGGGGATACACAGGTGTAATTATCAAATCTAGGGTGCCCTCTTCCGTTTAAAAGACACAATTTATTGTCTTTCAGAAACTGAATAAGCTGATCACCGAACGAGTTTCGCACACCATCGATGTTTTGTTTACTCGGGATATAATCCATGTTTTAATTAATATCCTGTAAATTGCCGATACGTCCATTGAAATCGCCGAGAATGAGGAGTTTCTTATCGTCTTGATATTGGTACATTTGGGCTGTTAATATGTCGTAAAATCCCTGTGACCCGTCTCCCCTGCTCGACCCCGACGGCATTATAGCTGATCTGACGACACCACATACAAGGTCTTCTTAAATTTACCAGTAACACTTATATATTCAAATGCTCGTTTGTTATCCAATGAAATCGACGATACAACCAACGCTCGCTCGGTTATAACAATAATCTCGTCTCTGCATCGTTTACTTATATTGGTTATCTTATCGTTTTATATCAATTATATGATGTCGTAGGCGAGAATTTATTTGAATAGCTGAAGCAAAGGCCAATCTTAGTCGACATGTTCGAAACAGTCATCAGATCTTTATACGAGTTAGCGAAGCTGAGGTTTGTTTTTTATGAGATTATATCTTTTTCTGATACAAACGAATGAGTCATTATGCTACCTATGCGCAAAGAAAGGAAAGCTATTACTTCAAATGTTAAAATCTGTGTTATGAACCGATCAGAGATTGAACTCATGACCTCCTGTACACGAGGACGGTTCCACTGTAAGCGGTTGGTATGTACACCGCCTCTACCGAATTAGGGTCTTAATAACAATCTGCATTGACGTCATTAAAAGCCATATTTGCATATAGTTAGTGGGGCTAGACTTATAGTGTTTTGCAAAATATACATTCATGTATGCATAACATATATTTGGACGGTAGAGATTCTTTTGCTCCAGTGCATCATTAGTCTTCATTATACGCAGAAGCGAGGGAAGGGCAGCAAAGGTTGGGGGTGTTTCTCGAAAGCAACACAATAGGTTTTACATCATTTTCTTGTTATGAACTTATGTTCAATACTTATTTTTGAAAGTCCTGGCCTCTCAAATATTGCAATAAAGTTGTCCACATGTTCATTGTACACATTCTAAGTTCAAAGACAATTGGAACATAAATCCGTCCTGTTTCGCCAATTTAGGTCGTTGAATAGATACACCTAATACATAGTCTGGAGTTACCTGCCCCTACCGTTACATTATATATATATGTACAGACATGCACTTATAATGGCGGCGTCCTTTGGACATGGCGTAGCAAGCAAAAGGGTTCTGAGAGAACCTTTGTGTGGACCAACCGTTCAATTTTGAAGGAAGTTTGCTTCAGCAGTGTTTAAAAATAGTATTAACTTTAAATAATTACTAATTTACTTTATATACGGTGATATTGTGTAAGAGACTTCAGTTATTCTGGGTTTTTCCAGCGATGTGTTTTATAGACACAAGAATAAAAAGAAAACAAGAGAAATACTAAACGCTACCACTACTACTAGTTCATTTATCCTGAAACAAGCGTGTCAGTCGTTATGTTAAAGCTTAAATATTGGGCACCAAGAAAGGGAAGTCATTAATGAAAAGTTTTTAAAGTATTTTGCATGACCCGGCCGGGGGTGGGGGCAAAACTGCGACCGCCCGCTTACGATACGAACGCTCTAACTAGGACTACACCACCCGTGCTATTTACTTTATAATGTAGCGTTCCAATCCTGTCTAGTTGGAAAGACTGCTGAGTGGAGTACTGGTGTGATTTATCCAGGAAACACCTACATTCATGATAGTGTGATGGTGTTTACATTTTGGGTAATTTTCCGAAAGTCACAAAGTTGACTCTTCCATGTTGAAAATTGGACCACTCCATTTTTTGTCCAACAGGCACGTTGGTAAAATGTAATGTCTAAGTAGCCAAAAATGCAGACCTGTCTCACCCGAATCTGTATTTCTTTGCCAAAACCTTTAATTATCTTTGACGGCGAACGAGTTCAAACATTCCAGGAGCGGATGGGGAAGTAACTGGCGAACAGTACATCCCCAGATCGAAGTGCTCATAATCGCAATTGTCATATGAGCCGTCTTGCGAGGAAACCAACAGTATGGACCCTGCTTAATGTATCGACCAAAATAAGCCTGCGCAGTCCACGCTGGCTAATCCAAGCCGACACATTCGGTCTCAGGTGGATAGAGGTATAGAGTAATAATTCCTGAAACAGAAAATCCACAGGAGTCGAAAAGTGTCTGTCCGGTTTCGCGGCATGCCTCGGCTGATCCAGGTCGTTAATTTACGCAGAATCCACACTGATGGTGTTCACGCGGGGCTGCTCATATAGCTTTTTTTCTCAGCTAAATGAGTATAACGCTAAACTATCTATACAAATCGGGTAAGTTGCCATAACCCCTGATCCATTTATGATCACACCAGCGAGTCGTAATGCTTACTCTACAACCCTGAGCACCAAGGACAGAAATTCATTACCACCCACCGTTTATAGGTATGTTGTATGACTCAGCTAGGGATCGAACCCTGGATTCTCGCACCACTACACCCCGAGACAGTGAACGCAAGTATTGAAATCGGACATACATCGATTAAAAACAAATAATTCTCAAAATGTTGGTAATGACTTAATGACTCAATTCTTAAATTAAAAAGGTAACATTCAGGTTAATGTCACTTTTTAAAAAAGATTACTTCATACTTCTGCCACCACTTAACCACTTAATTATCACGTTATTTAACTAGTTAGTCACTTAATTATCATGATACTTATCTAATTAACGCGTTAATTTTAATGCTTACAGATACTTATGTCAAAACAAAAAAGTATATGTTACTGCTCGCTTCTGCCAAAATATACCTACATAATGCCATTTTAGGCATCTATTGAGTGGTTAACGTGTTATGTAACTAGTTAATCAGATACGTATCGTGATATAGTTAGTGAGATAAGTATCGCGATAATTATGTGGTTAACTAGTTAACCACATTAGTATCACGATACGTATCTGACTAACTAGTTAGGTAACTAGTTGACCACATAACTATCGCGATACTTATCTGATTAACTAGTTACATAACTAGTTAACCACTTATCTATAAATAGCCTGTCTTATATACAGGGTACCATCCCAAATTGGAATATCTCGGATGATTCTGTCCAATCTAATTGTTTCGTAATTGACCGAGGAGTTGCGATTTAGAAGGAGAAAGTCTATTTTTAGATAAGTGGTTAACGTGTTATGTAACTAGTTAGTCAGATAATTATCGTGATCTTTATGTGATTAACATGTTATTTATCATGTTACTTACTTAATGAGAAAACTATTCCTTAGATATAGGTTAAGTGAGTAACTAGTTATATAACTAGTTAATCAGATAATTAACGCAATACGTATCTGACTAACTAGTTACGTAACTAGTTAACCACATAAGTATCACGATACTTATCTAACTAACTAGTTAACCACAGAAATATCACGATACTTATCTGACTTACTAGTTACATAACACGTTAACCACTTACTACATATCTAAAGTGGCAGAAGTATGCCACCATAAAAATCAGTAAGCCTGACAGATTTCACTTGTCAATATCACCCTCATTTAAGGTGCCGACTTGCAGAATATAGGTAGTATAGTCAAAGTTTTAAAAATGTTCAAAAGTTGTCCTGAAATATCAAAATCATAATTCTGAGATAAGAGTAATCATTTTACTTTACAGTACAATAAATATATAAATATTGATCGTTTATTGATGTTTAAGACATACCCATTAAGCCAAATGATGTACAGTTGCAGTGCCTTTCAATTAACTATTTTCAACATTTACTGTCATAATAGTTTTGAAATATTTATCTATTACTTTGTTGTCACTTTAAGCAATATTTGCAGAAGTTTCAACATATCAACACTTTGATCTCAATCTGGAGTTCAGACACTTTAATATTCGACCCTATTCAAATCCGGATAAGCCAAATGAGCATTACATGGCAAAACAATTTTGAGTTTTACTAATTGAACGTATTCAGTTTATATTTCTCGGAAACGCATACTTCAGGTATATATGATAAAAACTCGGATAAAAGTGTTTTGTATCGAAAAGAGAGCACACAAAACAAAAACAAATCAATGTACTGAAAGAACTAAAATGCGGGGATTGTTGGCTCTAGAGTGTTAACAAGATTTTGCTTCAATTTGACCTAGCGACCTACTTTTTGACCCAACATGACCCAAGTTAAAACTTGACCTAGATATCACCAAGAAAAACATTATAATAAAGTTCCAACATGCTCAAGCTAAAAATGCAGTATCCAGAGTGTTAACAAGATTTACCTTTAATTTCGCCTAGTGACCTAGTTTTTAACCACGCATGACCCATATTCAAACTTGACCTATATATCGTTTAGATAGAATTCTGGTCAAATTTCAAGTTGCTGTAGCCAAAAAAAGATGCTTCTACAGAGTTGACAATATTTTCCTTCAATTTGGCCATAAGATAGTTGCTGACCCAATGTGACCCATATTCGAATATGACCAGGATATGATTAATGCAAACATTCTGACAAAATTTCAAACTGCTTAAGCACAAATGATGGCCTCTAGAGTGTTAACACGTTTTTCCTTTAATTTGACCTAGTGACCAACGTTTAGATCCATCATGACCCATGTTCAAGCTTGACCTACATATTATCAAGACACACATTTTGATAAATTTTCAACATGCTCAAGTTGAAAATAAGGCCTCTAGATTGTTTACAAGATTTCCATTCAATTTGGCTTAGTGACCTAGTTTTTGACCCGGCTGGCCCATATTCGAACTTGGCCTTGATATCATATATGTCAAATTACGCTAAATACATCCGCTGACTTGCTGATACGATAGGCTCTAAATAAACCTTTGTTTGTGTAGAAATGAGTGTATACCATCACCAGTATGCATTGAATATATGAAATTGAGTTTAAATGCATTGTGAATATGTATAAGATGCAATGGAAATGATTGATTTTATCACTTTTAGTAGTTTGACCTTGTTTGAATGTGAAAGTAGAGAATGTTAAAAACCGGTTTGTCCGGACCCAATTTTGTCCAAAATGACGGTAACCATTCTCGCCTGGTGAGTTCTTGCTTGCATAACGCATGACCCCACATTTTCTTTGGATTGTTTTAAAGCTAAGAGGTAACTCTCTTCGATGAAATATGGTGTACATGAAAAGCGCTTATAAAGTATGACAATTGAGGACTGAAACTGATCGATTTACATGGAAACAGACAAGGAATTTATTTAGTGTATTGTAACCTAAAGATAAACATTTTGACCAAATTTCCTTATTTAAAAATGTGGCTTCTAGGTTACAATACACTGAATAAATTCCTTCTTGTTTCCATGTAAGTCGACCGGTTTCCGCCATCAATTGTCACACTTTCTAAGCGTTTCTCATATAGAACACCATATATCATTGAAAAGAGTTACCTCTTAGCTTTAAAACAATCCAAAGAAAATGTGGGGTCATGTATTATGCAAGAAAGAACTCACCAGGTGAAAATGGTTACCGTCATTTTCGACAAAATAGGCCCCGGACAAACCGGTGTTTAGCATTCTCTACTTTCACTTTCAAACAAGGTCAAAATACTAAAAGTGATAAAATCAATCATTTCCAGTGCATACTATACACATTCACAAAGTATTTAAACTCAATGTCATATATTCAATACATACTGGTGATGGTATACACTCATTTCTACACAAACAAATGTTTATTTAGGGACTTCTGTACTGTAGATCAAAATGTCGGCGGATGTATTTAGCGTAATTTGACCTATACAGAAATAAACAGGGCAATAACTCTTTGAAAAATCATTGAATCGGAACATTGTGATTATATGCACACCTCTTCTTGTTAGTGAAGCTTCAGATTAAGTTACATTGAAAGTAGTTGCTTAGAAACGGACGGATGAAGCTGCTCTATATGCTCGTCCCAAAATATTTTCAGGGAGCATAACGTTCATAACTCGATTCAATAGATTCGAAATATTCGCCGAAACAAGCAAAAACATAATATCAACTGAGTAGACCTACCGTACGGTATGCACGTTGCTGACTGGTTATTCGGCGTACACAAAGTACTTGGACCACATGGTTTCTCCCAGCACCCACCCGTCCTTCCCTTAAACAAAGTAAAATAAATGAGCCGTGTCCATTGACAAGTTCGAACAGTAAGGTACAGATGCCCCACTACAGCCTTGTCAACTGTCCGATTATAAAGCAGTTATATATATTTTGTTTGACACAGTTGAATTTAAGCCAACTTTTTTACGGTATATCATTCGAAATTGTTATACTGTGTGTGAACGGATCCTTTTGATATCGCTTAAAACATTAAGCATATTCCTAATATGACATTGTGTTGCAAGTTAGTAACTCGAGTTGTGTTCACCATATTTTGATAATACTAGATATAAACCAAATACCATGTAAAAGAGAAGTATTCTAATCTCAAATATCTCAGTATTTGTAACTTGAGATTATGCCTCTCAGCCGTCCGTTACAACATACAATGATATTTGACAGAATCGGTTATACATTGATTTTCCTGTTTACCTCCTTTTTGGAAAAACACATAAATGTCACATTTAAAAATATTCGGGAAATAAGATCTGATTTTTCATGTAATCGTTGGTCATACAGAACATGAGTGTACTGTAAAACACTTTGAATTCGCGAGGTCAATATTTCGCGATACAGCTCGCGTAATCGTGTCAAGAACAGGCGGTGCAGTATCATTCGATTACACTGATCGAAAGCACACAATATTAGAAAGATTTTATTAAAACTTACCTGTTGTCACGTGCCGTCAAAAAGTATGAAATAGAGACATTATTAACAAAAGAATTGCATCGGGTATTAGTGCAGGCATTAACCAACTAAATTGTACATACATGTTAATTCACGAAAGGCTACCTGTGAACAACTATTTTGCGTAATTGATTCGAACATAAGCCTGAGGAAACCTTTGACAACGGTAAAATACGCTATGCAGAGCCATAGCTTTAATCAGATCTTAGCTCACCTGACCTTGCTCAAGGTGGGTTACTGTGATCGCCTTTTGTCCGGCGTCCGTCGTGCGTCGTCAGTCGTCCGTCAACATCTTCTTCCCGGTAACCAGTGGGTTAATTAGGCTGAAACGTCACAGGAAGCATCCTCTCAATGGCCTCACAAGAATTCCTTCAAATTGTTGGGATCCATGCAAAATTCTGGTTTCCATGGCAACGAAATGAAAAAAAACTTCAAAATTCTTCTTCTCCCAAACTTGTTGGCATATTTACAAATTAATTTGTAGAAATATTCCTTGGGTGACCCTCTATTAGATTCCTGGAAGTTATGTTGATTGGTCGAAAAACATGGCCGCCAGGGGCGGGGCGGGGTTATTTTGCCTCATATGGCTATAGTGAAAACTTACAAAATCTTCTCCTCAAAAGTGTCAGGCCGATTTTCAAATAACTTTGTAGAAATTTCCTTGGGTGACCCTCTATCAGATTCCGTCAAGCCATGTTAATTGGTCGAAGAACATGGCCACCAGGGGGTGGGGATATTTTGCCTTATATAGCTATAGTGAAAACTTAAATCTTCTCCTCCAAAAGTGTCTTGCAGATTTTTAAATGATTTTTTAGAAATGTTCATTGGGTGACCCTCTATCAGATTCCTTGAAGCCATGTCGATTGGTCGAAAAATATGGCCGCCAGGGGGCGGGCAATTTTTCCCTTGTATGGCTATAATGAAAACCTAAAAAATCTTCTCCTCCAAAAGTGTCAAGCCAATTTTCAAATTATTGTGTTGAGATGTTCCTTGATTGACCCTCTTTCAGATTCCCTCAAGCCATGTTGATTGGTCGAAAACATGGCCGCCATGGCTGAAGTGAAGACAAAAAATAATCAGGTGAGCGATCCAGGGCCATCGTGTCTCTCTTGTTCTTTCATTCAGTTGTTGTATGATCTATACGTGAACTCTTTCGGCCAGGAAAGTGTCTCAAACAAACCGCGACGCCACCAGTCCGAGCGAAAATATGTCCAAGTTTAACCTTATACCACGATTTCTAATCTGGGATTGTATTGTAAGGTAATACCTCGCTTTGTGTGTGTAAATTTTCAATAATTGACCGAATACAAATTCAACGAAACGTCATGTCTAAGATATAGTGTCACTGTTAAATCTATAACGATATTCGTATTTAGAAGGTTTGTACTGCTTGCAGTGACGCAAACCGATTCCACTTCCGTTGTCTTCCTGTATCATAAACACTTAATCTCTAACGTGTAAGGTTGAAAATGGTTGTTTTACAATCTGAATTAGTTCAGTTACTGGTTCCGTTTAGGTCTTAGTTTGTATTTTGTTGTGACCTGCATGGTCACGATTTAAGTTCGTGTAACCTACGTGAGAAAAAGATATGTTGCAACTTAAGTGCTACCTATCAACAGGAATTGTATATTTTAATTTGATTGTGAATATTATAGAATTCATAAGAAATGAGAAAAAACCCATACCTGAATCCAACTTGAGATATCCATGCACGCTGTACCATTCGCCACTTCGTAGTTCTCCACCGTTGCTGACGTACTGTTGAGTATGTACAGTTCACACAGCTTTGATGCCAAACTGTAGCTCTCAGACTGACAGTCAGTCAAATACCCACACATATCCGCACACCATTTTAAAGAGGTGGATGGCACCCTTTTTAGCTGATACTCATTTCTAAGCTTACGATTGAGTGGGGCGAACTTACTTGTTCTATCAGCATAAGCGTGGAAACTACAACAGTAGATTATAAAGACATAGACGCACAGCTGAAGTGTCAGGTCCATCCGCCAATGTTTATTATGCATTCTGTTCAAACAGGGTTGTTTTATTCACCAAAATAATAGATAGAGTTAAATTATAAATCATTCGAACTCAACTGTAAGATATTCACACAACGTCGCCGCGAATAATTCAGTATGTCGAGTGTTCAGGTGTAAATTTGTAGATCATCAAAACTGTTCTTGGCTCCAATTTTTCCGATTGTGAACGAAGGTTACGTGATTTCATGGCGGACGGACGTGTTTTCTCTAACGCAGATAGAATTTGAATTTGAATTTAAAAAGAGAACTTAAAACAATGTGTTCTAAAGTATTGAATTGGGATCTATAGTAGAACAGTGAACAGTGAATAACAAAGGATTACTATATGGCTAATCATAAGAATAAGAAGCGTAAAAATAGAGGTAGCAGTGGTACAGACGGAGAAAATACAAGTAGGTGTAAAAATTTGAAAGCAAGAGGTCCGTCAGGGGATGGAAACATTTCGGTCAGTGAAATACTAAATGAGGCTAATGCGGTATTATACACACCTGAGGATGTATGTTCGAACAATGAGAGTTTAAATGATGTTTTTGATCTTGTGACTAAGAATTGTGAACAAGTTAATATGTCGAGTACAACCGAAGCAACCGAAGCAACCGAAGCAAACTTAAATCCTAGCAATGATAGCCTCATATTATCATACCTGAAGAAAATAGACAGTAGATTAGTGAATGTTGAGAGAAGTCTTGAGAAGTTAAGCGTTGTAGAGAGGAAAGTCAATAGCTTTGAGTCTGAATTAAAGAAGCTGTGGGTGGCTGTAGAAGACAGAAATAAGAAACTTTCAGAAAAGGTTACTGCTATCGAAGAAAGGAACGAAGCATTAGATTTCGAAGTGGGTACAACCAGCTCTAAGATTTTGGCATTAGAACGTGATCGAGAGGTGTTACAAGGCGAAGTGTCATATTTGCAATCCCAATCTATGAGGAATAATCTTGTGTTTTCCAATATTCCCGAAACGGCTGCTGAGGTCACAGAGGTTGCTGAGGAAACCATCCGTCAGTTCATATTTGAAAAACTTAATGTTGCAAAGGATTTAGTGGACAAAATGGGGTTTGATCGGGTGCATAGAATGGGTCAGAAACTGAATGGTAAAAATAGGAGTATCGTAGCCAAATTCACCTTATTTAAAGAGAGGGAACTGGTCAGAAAGCAAGGTAGACAACTTTCCGGGACTAATTTTTATATAAATGAACAATTTCCCAAGGATATTGCAGACAAACGAAGGAAACTGATGCCCAAGCTAAAGGAGGCTAGGAGTACTGGAGCCCGCGCCTGGTTGTCATACGATACACTCTACATCAACGGGAAACCGGTGAGGGAGTAGGATTACGCTGGGGATGAACTTCGTATCTTATCGTGGAACGTTCAAGGTCTATCGGGTGCCAAGAAGGACAATGATGAATTTACTTCTTTGCTCAATAATCATGACATTATATTTCTGTATGAAACTTGGACTAACTGTAAAAGTGATATTTCCTTAAATGGATATGTTGTACATAATTTCTTCCGTAAATTTAAACACCGTAAAGCTAAAAGATGTAGTGGGGGCGTTGCCTTGTATTATAAAACTAATTTAAAAGACGGTATAAGTATTGTTGAAAACCACTGTGACACAATTATTTGGGTTAAATTAGACTCTAAATTCTTTAATCTAGATCAAGACGTTTATATATGCGGAACTTATATCTGGGTCGAAGAATCTCCGGCCTATAATATTATCAATGTTAACCTTTTTGATATACTTGAAGCTGATATAACACGTTACAGTGAGCTTGGATCTGTATATGTTGTTGGTGATCTGAATAGTCGGGTCGGGTTAAAACATGATTTTATATCCCATGATGTATTTTCAGTAAACATTGATGATGTTGATTATTCACCTGACATACCCCTTGACCGGGCCTCCCCGGATAGCTCAGTAAATAGTCATGGTTTAAAACTTATTGATTTATGTAAATCTACGGGTCTCCGCATTCTTAACGGTAGACTTTTTGACACTCGTGAGTTTACATTTATTTCCCATACAGGTGCGTCAGTAATTGATTACCTACTCACGCAAGAGCATTATTTCCCCAAAATTAACGGTTTTAGCATTGACCCATTAACTGTATTTAGTGACCATTGTCCACTTCGGTTTTCTTTGGCGTGTTGTTGTAATAAACCTATGCAGGTAAATAGAAAAGTCACGAGGACTATCTGGAACTCATCTCAAAGGGATAAATTTCGTGCCGGTCTGATAACAAAACTACCAGATTTTAACAACTTAGTAAATGTTGGCACGAGTAATCTTGATAGAACATCAGTCAATAATACCTTAAATGAATTCACTTCTATTATACGTAGTGTAGCGGACCCACTTTTTACAAAAACAAGAAATATAAACCCCGTTCAAGGTTTTAACGGCCAGTCAAGTGTAAAAAATGCTGAATGGTTCGACTCTGATTGCGATAGCAGTAAAAGGCGATATATTAATGCACGTGATCAATTTAGTTTACATAAAACTACAGACAATAGAGAATACCTGCATACAATTAAAAAAGAATATAAAAATATGTTACGATGTAAAAAGCGTAAATTCGAAACAATAAAGTTGACGGAGATAGAAAAGTTGAAAAACTCTTCACCTAAGCATTTTTGGAAATATTTTAAAAAGAAACGGCGTAACAGTGCAAATGAAGTAAACTTGGCTGATTTTCATCATTATTTTTCGACATTGAGCAGCGATATTTCTAGTTGTAATAATGAAGAAGCTGAACATTTCTGTGAATGTAATAATTTTGACGACGTGTCTGGTGGTTTTGAAGAATTGGACCGTCCTTTCACAATCAATGAGATATTTATTTC
>JAUELF010240404.1:0-12655 GCA_031471495.1 Clinocardium nuttallii
TTACTTGTAAATATGTTACTATTATGTTTAAATTATTACTCTGTACCTAAAGTGACTTATAGGCCCAACGCGGCCGGTGAGTTTATTGTATTCATATTTGTATGTAATTGCTATACACATGTCACTCTAATAAAATATATCTTATCTTATCTTATAATCAGTATTTACTACAGTTAGGCATGTAAGAGGTTCAAAGAGGTTGCCATCTTATTTCCCTTAAACAAATGATAGGGATATAGTTCATACTATATTACAAAAAACGTTCACAACATTTATGTGCACTTTTCCAACCTTATCGTTATACATATAGACATACCTCTATGATTGAGACCATTATCATAGAAGAGACTTGACATTTCTATCATGGTATGTGTATCTAAAGGTTCTAGTCCATCATGCAAACGGTTCAATCGACATAAGTTATAGAATGATATCATTGCTTAATGCTACAATGTTTTAAATAGTGTTGTATTTTTGTCCAAGAACATATATCTAGATTAAGACTCATATATGTAGTAAATGAACACACAACTGTTCTAGAATACAGAAGTGCCTTTGTAATGCGTGACCGTTATCAGAACAAGTTGCAATATCGTCTGCAAACATTAGGCTTATAACTCTTCAATCAATTTGGAGACTAAAATACCAGGATCTCCTTTGGATTTAAGAAGTAAAACAAAACCATTGATAAAAAGAAAAGAGAAAACATGCTCAATGTTCCAATTGCGACCTGCTATACAACTAAAATAGCTTATCATTAACACTGGTTAGTGAGATAAAAAACCTGCATACAAATGGAATATTAAGAATACGTGCCCGGCTTATCATTGTCTACAGATGTTGTAAAAGTGAACATAATTAGGAACATAAATAAGACAGTAATTAAGGCAAAACGTTGACCTGAGATATACGCATCTGGATGTTGTCTCACAAAGACAAACGACACTAATTAGGGAGCAGCTCCTGTCATCCTACATTAATTGACAGTTGTCTTGCTTCTCTAGAATATAATGAACGGATACCACAGAAGAAGAGATAATATGACAGCTTTAATAAGTTAATTACATATAAACCTAAATGATACTCAGTACTTGTATGTTTACTCGTCACTTCGCAAATTTAAGAAGAAGAAACAAACGAAAGATGAGACTAACAGTGTAAATTATTGTTGAAGTTTTCATTAACACTTATGACAAGATAAAGCATTTTAATTTATCTACATAGAAGCTTTAAAACATAAAACAAGCTGCAAAAACGAATTAATTTGTTCTGCACGTTCCGAGATCGCATTTGATAACACATTGTTATTATAACTATTGAGAGCTATATTTCAAACTTTGGTGTTTCATCGGCGTTGACTAGTACATGTATCATCTATGTAAGACGAGCCCTGTACATGGACGGTAATTAATTTCAAACGTGAAAAAAGAAAGTAAATAAAAGAAAAAGCCCAACATCAAGATTAACCACAGAGTGTCTTAACGTTGTATATGTAATACAGTGTCTGAATAAGCTCCAATATGTGTATAGGTTGATGAAACTAAGTAGAAATATATGTTGATCAGAACTAAATTGTATTTTGTTTCTGAATTAACTATAGGTGCATAGACAAGAAGAAAGTGAGTATACGTGTTTGTTTCAAGCTTCTCCTAACACTATACGATTAAGCATCTAACTTTCATATTTCTGTTTGAATTGCAAAGGCCATTTCCTGCTGAATTGACACAACCAATTTCTCAGTGATGCAGAAGGACTTAATAGGATAACGCTTTCATAAACAAAGATGTCACAAATAATGTTGAGCTCCAAAAGCATTTCTTGGGGAAATAGTTTTAGAATTATGTCATATAACCTTGTGTTGTGGAATTACGTGCACGGCTTATCATTGTCTACAGATGTTGTAAAAGTGAACATAATTAGGAAAATAAATAAAACAGGATTTAAGGCAAAACGTTGAAATAGTTTCAAAATTATGGCATATAACCTTGTTGGGTGTAATTGCTGCTAGCGCTCCTGTTTTTCAGCCAGTCAAGTGGTGTAGTAAATCACAAAAGGAACATTTCTTACACTGTAACTTAAAATTGGACAAGTACATTCAGAGATGATGACAAATAACATGTTGTCACCTCACCCAATTTCTGTTGGTATACATTGTTTCTTTATCCATTTGCTTATTTTTTTCGTTATAGTAAAGAGTTCACTATTCCAGACGAAGAAATGTCGCTAATAAATATTCAACAAAATGTCAAATGCCGTCATTCGTCCAATTATCGATGTTAAGATGAAAGATGTCAGGCACTCCGGAAGGTAGCGTCTTCCGATTGGCTTCATTGTTAAATCTCGCCGGCGACATCTTAAATGTTTACCTGTTATGCTAGTTTAAGAGTCAGTGTTTTAAAACGAAGGAACGATTAAAGTAACTACAATATGAAAGAATATTTCTGAAACAGAATTGCAAACAGTAACTCGCTTTGGGCAATAACTTATTTTCTCTCACAGTTTTGATTACAGGTCGGCTGCTGCATATACGTCCAATATAACGTATGTTTAAGGAAGAAGGGTAAACTAAGTGTTGTTTGATGTCGGTTCATAGGCCTATCTAGCATTATGTTGCTCCTCGTAAAAGCAAATGATTTAGGGTCCATAGTTAATGGAACGTTTTAGTGATTTAGTTGATACTAAACATGTAGTTAAAATATTGAGACCTTTTTTGGCGAAAACAAAAGATACTGTTTTCTTTATTTGATAACATTATGACAGGAACAGAAAGTGTTCATTATAAGCAATACCTTCTTGTGTCACAAAGTTTTAAAAAGTCGTTTTCCAAAGGTGAATGAACATAACACGTCTGCATGTGGGAAAGGGTTTAGACACAACTGTATTAGGACACGTAGTCTATTGCACATAAAGCAATTCACAGACCCTTAACTTAGCATAATTATAGGTTAAACAAACCCAAACGACATTATTGCACTTGTATTTTAAATACTATTAAAATTACATAAACGCCTTTTATATTCTTTAATGATTTAGTGAGATAGAGGTATGAAGCAATAAACTGAAAAAGATTATCACTTATCAAAACGCTTTAAGGCTATGCTCTTTTGATTGTCTAAGGGCATGCTTTGAATCACTTGGGTCTACGGTTAAAGTGTTCGCAAATATTGAAACAGATGGCTCACATACGATGTTATGTATATATATAAGGTGTAAAATGATTAAATACACATTCTTAAGAGCTTTCACATTTCGCATATATTTCGGATGTTCCCTTTTCGCTTGGCGAGTATATATGAGCCGTTCCGCGAGAAAACCAACACTATGACCTGTGCGTAATGTATCGACCAGATCAACCTGCGCAGGTTAATTTGGGACAACACATTCCGTCTCAAGGGTATTGAGGTATAAAGTTATCATTTCTGAAAATCCATAACGAGGTGAAAAGAGCCTGTCCGGGCTAGCCTGTGAGGCATGCTAAGGCTGGTCCGGGTCGATACTTTACGCAAAATCCACAATGTTTGTTTTTCTCGTAATACGGCTCGTATGACCGTTCCATGGAAAAAGATACAAATTGACGTCTGTGAACAGTGCAGTTCTGATGATTTGATCAAAACTTCACTGTTCACAACTAATATCGTATACCTCTTTTCATGGACGGGCTTAAATATGAATAATCTCTTGAACAAAATAATCAAAAAGAATAATATCAACATTTATATACACTATTGTTTTGCATTATTATTGAACTTTTAGCTGCTTATGCTTTAGCTTGATTAAACTGATTGATATCGTCTCATGTGTATTACTCTACATACATGGAGTTATTAATGCGTCGATTCTTCATTTAAGTGTGTTTAAAATGCCTACAATTTTATTATTCCCTTTCACAAAAGAACGTTAAGAGAGATGAAAACGATTTGTCATTTTCAGTTGATGTGTTCAAAGATGGTTTTTCACATAAATGAGAGGTATCGCAAAATAGTGTAGACACAATGATTGAGTTATAAAGCGGATTGACAACGTTTAGGCATGTTTTCTGAGGTGTATTCAGATGCATAAAGCATATAAGTCGTTAGTAATATAGGTGGTTAATAAGCGAATGCAGTGATAAAAGTGAAGCTGTTGACGAGCACTCATTCGATTCCTAGTGTGTTAGGTAAAGCTGAATATACCCCCAGGTAGTTCATAATATAATCTAAAATAGTTGATGTATTTAGAGACTATTTTAGTTAAAAGTTATGCAAGGTCAAATGTTTAGAAATGTGATTTCCTGAGAATTGAAACTACATTTTGACGAATTTCTAATTGGGCATTATATAAAATACGATATTATGCGACATTTTTAATCAATTAATCTAAAGTTTGGTTATTTGTGTATTGTACACACCAATCTATCGATTTACAGAAATAAAAACACGTATGCATGTACTAACTCATTCATGTGGAACGGTAGTTAAGTTTGTTCCCGTGATCAAAGTTCAATGAAGTTTTGTTTAACATATTAGAAATAAATTGTTTATATTTGGTTATTCGGTTTTTACTCCGAACACTTTTCCTGAAATATGATAAAATCTAAGTTCGTGGAAGTGTATATATTCTGGGTTTTTTCTGGATTCGTATTGTTCAATACTTATCGAAATTGCGTTAAGTAGATAATCATTTTATAAAACTTCAAAACCTTACACTGTCGCTAGAAAATAAACAGCAATTTAAAATCAATGTGCCATTGTTAAATGTTTAAAAAGGCCACTTCAAGTAAAAGGTCGATCCCCGTTATATTATAAAATTATCGAAAATAACGAACAGTTGAGTTCATTTTATGTATTTATATCTCTGAAACTTTCTTATATATATGCTCTGATAAAAGATTCATTGACACTGAATTGTTGCCTTAATACCAAGAGTTTCGACTGGTTAAGTACACATTTCTAAAGTGTATTCTTAAATTTACACAGCGTAGGTCTTCAGCAATATACTTTCTCAGACTCCAATTCGATTAAATGCTTAAAAATATCCGTTTGCTTGTGGCGAGATTTAATTGATTGTCTGGGTTAGTAATAGGTACTTACTTTTGCGATTGTATCGTATATCGTATAATGAATTGCCAACTGCTCTAAAAATTATATTTATGACTTGAGTTTAAACTTATTTATTTTAAATCGATTGCGAAACAAGCTTTAATCACTGTCGATGGTTTTAACGCCGTTTGTGTTGAAAAATCCCAAAGGCAGAACCCGCTCATCATGGGATTCGAAACCGGGACCTTTGGTTCGAGAGGCCGACGGTCTACAACTGTACCACTATTGATTTCAATATAAAACTACTACATTTTCAGAATTAGTGAGTAAACCGTTCTTGTTGCAACAGAATAGACTGATAATATTGTGTTGTTTTTATCTTTCTTTTGAATCACGAAATCTTGATATTGCTATGCTTCACGTTACTCCTGCAGCCGTGTGTTCAATAGTAAAGACAACGTAAACACGTTTACGCTTTGAGTTTTGTGACTATGGAACACAGGGCAGAGAACATATTTTGTCAATTAGTATACACTATGTCTAGAGGTGAACATTGAGTATACTTTATATGTAACGAAAAATATCCTGCTTATGTGTCAATTATTTTCAGCTACTTTTATATATAATAACTACACTATTTATTAGTGTCTTTATTTCAAGGGATAAGTAACCTATTAACGGATGTCCCTATTCAACATTGAGCTGAGTCTAAATATTTGGAGTAGAATTACCACTCCGTTTTGGACATCGGTCAATTTTACATTTGCGATCAGCAAGAAGGGCTTGATTTTAGATTTGTGTCTGAAGATGCATTATATATAACACATATGCGGATGTGAGTACAGTGTCACTGACCACAGACTTATCAACATATCGAATATCCAGACACGATTCATGCTTATTTAATCCACCTGCCCCAACCAAAGGGAATTATCTGTGTTCCACCACTCAACCGGATCCAGATGTATATTTGGAGTGTCCAAACACACCAAGTACTCGGCGAATGCAAGCTTACTCAACCAAATACACTATAGGTTTGATCAAATGGTAGTATACCCCTACCCGCCAATTTACTTAATACACCAATCACTCAGTCGTATGTTTATGTAAGGTGATTCCATTGAATACCCGAGGCATATGGTTAGATGTTACAAATGTAAAGGTATTGTGTGTCGATAGCCTGTTTGCGCCTCTTAAAGTAAGCCTCTTGTGGAAAAGCGAAAAATTCACGTCTGCAAAGGTCAGAACAATTCGAAGTATGGTTTTCATATTAAATGAAGTGTTTATTGTTTCATTTAAAGTAGTATAAACAACGGAAACTCACTTAATGTTTAATCATTTTTAAAACAAATATACACATAGCTGTCGAAGTATACACATTCAGATTAGAATGAATGTGCGGACACCCAGATTGATTTGGATCTGGATTGCTCGTTATGGCCCTGGGGTTGATATCCCTGGATGTTTGCTCACTTGTTCACGTTTTAAGATCCTGGTGTTTGCTTGTATATTTTATATCAGATAATCCTCTATACTACCGTCTTAAATGAAATAAAACAAATCAAGAAACATAAAGGAATCAGCATAAGAAAGATTTATGCTTCGCGCATTGTTACATATCAATTGACTGTATATTACCGTGGCAAAGCCATTTTGACAGTTGTGTCAAGAATCGTGTAAGGGTCTAAAGGTAGTATTCATCCATGCACACGGTGAAATCGAAATATGTTATAGAATGATATCATTGCTTAATGTTATAATGTGTCATATATTGTTGTTTTTTAGTAGATTAACACAACTGTTCTACAATATCGGTATGCTTTTACAATGCATTGTCAGTATCAGAAAAAGTTGCAACACCATCTGCAAACAAATTGGCGTTAAATGTTTCATCATATTTGGTGATTAGAAAAACAGAATCTCCTTTGGATTAAAGGAGTAAAAAGAAATCATTGATAAAAAGAGAAAACATAATTGTTCTTCTATTGCCCCCGTTGTACAACTACAATGGCTGGTTAGTTTATCAATAACATTGGTTAGTGAGACACTATACCTGTAGATAAGTGACATACGTGCACAGCCTATCACTGTTTACAGCTGTTGTAAAGGTGAACATAATTAACGAATATTAGAAGAAGGTTTAAGGCAATGATTACCATCTGGATATATTTTCACAGAAAAAAACGATATACATTTGTGATAAGCTCCTGTCATCTCATCTTATTTGACATTTGTCTTGCTTTTCTAGACTATAATGAGAAACCCACAAAAGAAGAACATGATAAACCTTTTAAAAGATATATATATCAGACTAACTGATACACGGTACGTGTACGTCTCCTCCATTCGACAAGTTAAGAAGAAGAAACATACACACCGAAAGATGAAATGAACAATGTGAAGTGCTAAAGTGTTCAATAAAAGTATAAAATCGATCTTAAGAGATGCTTTTAAAACATTAGAGGATGTGCAACAACGAATAGCTTTTTAAAGAAAGATTTAAAACTTTGATGTTTCATCGGCGTTGACTAGTATCACCTCTATTAGACGTACAGTGTACATGGGAGATAATTCTTTTAATCTCCCTTAGTATGGAATATTATCGAAATTGACCATCAGCGCATCAAATTTTAATTATGTATTAAACAGTAATTTATAGTTTGTTCTGTTGAATAATTCTGACAGGGACGTAGTCTTATCTACGTCCTTGGTTCTGTGAAGATATCTACCGGTTCAGCGAATCGTTCCTAATTTACCTTTCACCCTTTACCTTTTGTTAACAACACTAATCTGACGATTTCGTTGAAGGAAATATCCCATTTGCGATTGTTTTTTAAAGTTTTACTCAATCTAATCTCAGTTCATGTATACATGCCAATATGAGAAATATATCCATATGATAATAGTTAACATATATCAAAAAGGCGTACAAAACACAACATGTAGCAGATTAAACAATACAATATAGACTGGAGAATCAAATAAAGTACCTAAAAGAGGGGAAATAGCTAAAAGAAATTGTTTGACATTCGTTTACAAAATTGTTTTAAAACTGGATCTCACAAAACTATTCATTTTTCATAAATAATAAATGCGTCTTGCTCGTCCATTTTGTGTATATTTTGATAAAACTAAGCAGAAATATAGGTAGATCCGAACTAAGTTGTATCTCGTTTCTGAATTAACTATAGGTACACAGCCAAGAAGAAATTGAGTAAACATGTTCGTTAAATGTTTCACATAACCCTATACGATTAAGCAGACTGTGAGCATACACACGCTCGCCCTAGTTTCACAATTCGTGTATGCCATATGACGCCATATCATCTCACGTGCATCATTTTACTTTGATTGGAAATGTTATGTCAAGCTGAATAGACTACGAATTGATTATTAATGCAGGCGGACTAAATAATATAACGCTTTCATAAACAAAGAGGTCCCAAATAATCTTGAGCTCCACAAGCATTTCTTGGGGAAATAATTTGACAATTATGTCAATTAACCTTTTTTTGTGATTACTGCTTGCGGTTTTTTGTAGTCTGTCAAGTGGTGTAGAGAATCACACAATGAACATTTCTTAAACTTAAACTTAAAATTAGAGCAGTATATTCAGAGAAGATGAAAAATAATTTTTTGTAACCTCACTCTATTTCTGATGGTACACATTGTTTATTTACACATTTGCTTATTTCTTTCGTTATAGAAATGCACACTTTTGTAGACAAACAAATGTCGCTAATAAATATTCAACAACATGTCAAATGCCGTCATTCGTCCAATTATCGATGTTAAGATGAAAGATGTCAGGCTCTCCGGAAGGAAGTGTCTTCCGATTGGCTTCATTGTTAAATTTTGCCGCCGACATCATAAAACTCTGTACCTGTTATGCAAGTGTTAGAGTCGGTGTTTTCAAACGAAGGAACAATTAAAGTATCTAGAATATGAAATAATATTTCTGAAACAGAATTGTAAACACAACGAAAAAAGGTGTAATGCCAGTAACTCGTTTTGAGCAATATCTCATTTTCTCTCAAAGCTTTTGTTAAAGGTCGGCTGCTTCATAGACGACCAATATAACGTATGTTTAAGGAAAAAGGTAAACTAAGTGTTGATGGATATCGGTTCAAGACCTATCCAGCATAATGTTGCTCCTCGTAAAATGAACAGATTTAGGTTCCATAGATGTCTAGTTAATGGGACTCCTTAGTGCTGTTATTTAATTATTTAGTTGGTACAAAACATGTAGGTAAAATATTGAGACTATTTTAGAAATAACAGATTATTATTATATTTATTTTGATACAATTATGCCAGGATCAGAAAATGTCCATTGTTAGCAATATCTACTCTTGGCACAAAGTTTTCAAACGTCGTGTGCCAAAGATGAACGAACAAAACACGTCTTTATGTGGGAAAGGGTTAAGTCACAACTCTGATAGGACACGTTGGCTAGTGCACATACATTAAAATACAGACCATTAACGCAGAATAATTATACGTTCAACAATCCAAAAAGACATTACTGCACTGGTATTTCAAATAAATCTCAAATTACATAAAAGCCTTTTATATTCTTAAAGAGTTTATTGAGATAGATTTATGAAGCGATTAACTGAAATAGATTATCACTTATCAAAACGCTTTAAGGCTATGCTCTTTTGATAGTCGAAACATGTGTTGCATAATCACGTTAAATATTTAATTAAGAAACTGTATAGTGAACAATTCCCTTTGGGAATGTGAGTTTTACAAGGAACGAGACTAGCAAATGCCATCTTAACACCATTTTGGTATCGCAAGCATAGCTGCGACAAAGAAAAAGAAAGGCACGATATAGATGAAACGCCTCACTCCAATCACATTGAAAGAAAACAGGAAGGACATGTCTTGAATCAATTCGGTTTACGGTTCAAGTTTTAGCAAATATAAGGGTTTGAGGAGGCTGCTCATATATACATATTTCACATTTCGCATATACCCTTTTGAGTATATATGAGCCAACATTATGGCGTCTGCGTAATCAACCTGCGCAGGTTGATCTTGGCCGACACATTCCGTCTCAGGGGGAAAGAGGCTTAGAGTAATGTTTCCTGAAACAAAAATTCCACAAGAGGCGTAACTCGTCTTTCCGGGTTAGCCTGTGAGGCATGCTAAGGCTGATCCCGTACGATATTTAAGGCAGAATACACAATGTTGGTTTTCTCGACATTCGGCTCATATGAACCGTCCATGTGAAAATATACAAATTGACGTTTGTTAACAGTGTAGTTCTTGATCAGCCGAAGCTGATGCTTTATCTGAAGCTTCCTTTTCACAACTGATATCGAATACCTCTTCACATGGACGGACTTAACTCTTCAACAATATAATCATAATGAATAATATAACATTTATATACAATACTTACAACTCCTTGTGCTTTGGTTTGATAAACCTATTGATATCGCCCCCATGTATAACAACTAGGTAACGATCGACTACTCTACATGCATGAAGTTATGTATGCGTTGATTCTTCAGTTAAGTGTGTTTAACATATCTTTACAATTATATTAAGGTAACATTCCCTGTCGAAAAAGACGTTCAGAGAGTTAAAAAAGGTTCGTCATTTTCAAAGATGGTTTTCCGCATGAATGATAGGTATCGCAAAATAGTGTAGACAAAACAATTCAGTTAAAACAATGACTCATTTGAATTATTAGTGTTTTAGTTCAAACAGAATATATCCCAAGTAGTTAATATTTAAATCATATTCTGAATTCCGATTTTTCATTAATTTTCAACTAATTAAATTTATTCGGCTTCATTTTATTACACTTTCACTGTCGCCAGAAAAAAATAAACAATTACAAATCAAAGTGTCTTTGTTAAATGTTTAACGAAGCCAGGTCAAGTAATAGGTCGACCCCCGTAAATATCATCGAATAGACCGATGTATGAAACTTAACGGTTGAGTTGATTACATTTGTTTATATATCTGAACCTTTCTTATTCATGCAAGGCTAAACAGATGCATTCGATGTTGTTTAAACTATAACTGATTATTAACGTTCTGATGAATGGTTAATTGACACTTAATTGTCTATGCCATAAAACCAAGAGTTTCGACTGGTTTGGGACAAATTATCTAAACTTATTCTTAAATGTTACACAGCGTAGGTCTTCGGTAATGCACTTACTCAGACTGCAATTCGACTAGATGATTAATGATATCCGTCTGCTTGTGGCGTGAGAAGATTAAATTGATTGTCTGGGGGGCAGTGAATAAGTACATATTATTGCGATTGTATCGTAAATTGAATTTCAACTTTTCCTAAAATTTAATTTATGGCTTTAGCTGAAACTTAATTATTTTAGATCGATTGAGAAACAATCTTTCAGTTTATATTAATCACTGTCGATGTCTGCTTCTTGGATACATAATAAGTTCTCGTGCCGTTTGTGTGGTAGAATCCAAAAGGCAGAACCCGCTTATCACGGGATTCGAACCCGGGATTTTCGGTACGAGATCTACCACTGTACCATTGTCATCCATATACATTAAGGCTTTAACTCGATAACATTTTCTTTAATATCAATTTTTTACATTTTCTTAATACCAATCTTCTACATTTCCAGAATAAACGAGTAAACCACTTCTGTTTAAGTCCTTGTTGCTAAAGGCAAACGGCAAAAGCCAAAAGACTACTGATATTTCGTAGTTTTTATTTTAAATTTGAACCAATGTTTTTTAACTATTTACAAAACTTTAACTTTCTTTGTTTTAAATTATCTTTATATTTGCCTTCATCTTGTTCAAAGTCTGTCGCAGATTGTGGATTTTGGAACGAGTTTTTACAGAATGATCGTAAACACACTGTGTAGAGAAAGCATGATCTACTTCAAACATTGTAGGTATTTTGCGCAGGTGTCAGTATTTATTTAAATTATTGGGTTAACCCTTTTCCTCATACGACAATTTCGTTAAAAAATAGAAAATGTCTATGATATGGATGAATAAAAGTGGAAAACATTGTGTCAAAATAAGAAATTGATAGTTTTGAGCAATTTCTTCTTTTGTCACAATGTTTTATAAAAGCCATTTGCTGCAGAGGCGTCAGAAAGCGTCTGTCTTTATGAGGGCAAGGGTTAAATTGAAATTGAAAAAAAACGTATGTATGGACATTTTTTCTATCTTAAAGTAATTCACAATTAATGTTTCTTTTATCTATTTGATAATAATTATTGATGTGTAAACATATCATGTATCGATAGCACTTATCTCACATCGTGTTCAATACAATACAAAATATTACACAATTGAGACTAGGCTACATGTATGTAGTCAAGAACGTCCAGTAACGGTACTTAGACCACATTTGATTTGTCTATGAAATACACAGAATATTGGATATTAAATTCCTAATGTAGAGGACAAATGACAGTTAATAAAAGTTAATTAACATTTAACTACTCGATTATCTTCCATTAAGGGTTTTTTATTTGTTTGGCGTAAACGAGTAACAAGTTGAAATATATTGCAATATGTGCATGCAAACCAGATCTAATTACACTCATTTAATATGAAAAAGGCAAAGCCTCAACACGAGCACAGCATAATGGGTCTTTGTCAACACTATGATATCCCTAGTTTAT
>JAUELF010240424.1:0-12653 GCA_031471495.1 Clinocardium nuttallii
TGAAACAGAAACTCCATAGGAGGCAAAAATCATCTGTCCGGGTTAACCTGTGCGACATGTTTAGGCTGATCTGGGTCGATACTGTACGCAGAGTCCACACTGTTGGTTTTCTCGCGGGACGACTCGTTTGAGACGTGCAAAATAACCAACCGTTAAGTATTTGCGACGAGTTTACATTCAGATCAACCAGCGCATATGTGCAGTCTGATCTTGATCAAATAAACCAAACCAAACTTTAGAGGGTTAAACAAAACTTCCGTAAAGCCCCATCCAATTTGATCCTTTAACATAGAAGCAGAGGAAGTATCACTGTGTATAATTATAACGTTATTAACCCTTTCCCTGATATAGACAACTTTTGGTGAATTTGAAGCAGACGACTTTAAAACGCCGCCAGAATATATGTCCTCTTCCCATAATATTTTAAAATCTACCTCAAAATCGTTCTTCAAATGTCACGGACTTTCGTACTTTCCTTAAGAATCTTAAAAGCAGAATAAAGATAATCATATCTGGGAAATGAATAAACATAGTTTTCATAATTATCAATCCTTACAATAAACTTACCGAAGTTTTTAAACGGCTGTTTTCCTTCCGTTCCCAACCATCTATTCAAAAGTTGATTTTATGAGCTATTAACTTTAATAAGTCCTTTTCATTTATACCGAAACAAAAATTGCAATATACGTCCGGCAAGCACCTAACAGTTACAACTAACTATAAAGATGTTATCGAACAGTTCCTTTGTTAAACGCACCAGATTATTTGTATTTACCATTCATATTTGAAAAAACTATAATCCAACAGTACTGATCTCGACTTTTATACTTATATTTGGTTCTATTTAAAAAAAGATTAAGTACGCTCCGTGTACGTCCGTCCCCCAACTAAAACTAATGGTTAAACTCGTATAATCAACCAGTTCTAATATTGTCTGAAATTAGCCGGCAATGATTTTTTCCAATATTCGCTTCAAACGAATAACAGAAACGAATGCTCATGCACGCGCCATAATTCATGAGTTATTCTGTTATATTCACCTTTACCGTTTGTTGACAAGACACGTTCTATAAAATCGACGAATCACGTATACTAGGATCACAACGCTAATTATGATGTTAAATATTGTTATTTTAATTATCATTATCATTATTATTATTATTATTATTATTATTATTATTATATTTTCATTATTTGTATTATTATTTTTATTATTTTCATTATTACCATAAATTATCAATATCATATTTTAATTTTATTATTATTATAATCATCACTCTTATCATTAATGTAAATGGATCAATAGTACTGATAACTTGCCCAGGAAAAGCCGTGATACAACAGTGACACATTGTTGAAAGCGGCGTAAAACACAATGAAATCTGCTTTTTAAAAGACAAAGGTGTAAATCTTGTTTCAAAATTAACCATTTCCCTCATAAAGACGCTTTCTGACGCCTCTGCACAGCGAACTGATTTTTCTCCTTTTGTCACCATGCAAAGAAGACACAAGGCATACGCTGAAAAAACGCTCGGGTTACGGTAGAGATACGTTATTCATAGGTCGAGTACGCTTGTCATACGCTTAGATACGCTGGCATAAGTAACGTATTTATAACGTATGTCTTACGTATCTGCAACCTATATAGACATCTTGGCGTACGCCTGGCGATTGAGATACGTATTAATAACGTACAACTAGCGTATGATTGGCGTATGACAAGCGTACCCCCTACATATTGCCAGCGTTTTGATAAAGTGTATATAGAGGATCTAATTTCTAGATCTTCTACAGTTCTTTTTGGATTTACATTGGCACATTGACACGTGATAGAGTTAAGCTGGACATGCGCAGTTCGTACGATTCTCATACGCTTCTTATTCGGCTAGCCATACGTAGACTACGATGGTACGCTAAACATCCGCTACTAATACGCTACTAATACGATAAGGGCTTCTTGTACTTATATGAAAATTAATTAAAGCATTTTCATACGCAACTTATACGTTTCTCTCATAATAGTGTGACAGAGCCGTAACGACATCAAAGTATGATTCCACATCTGTAAAAATGCGGAATTATGACAGACCAGTCGTAATTAAATTTCATGTGTAAAATGTGTTTTTGATAACTGATATTTAAAGAGTTTAGATCTAAAATTCTCGAATATCAAATTTAATGATACGGTTCGTTTTTTCTTCTTACCACATTTAGCCTTTCCAAATCTCTATAAATCAAAGTATAATAAAGTTATAAACATTGTTGCCATGTTTTTAAAGTATGCCACGGAAGCGTCGAAATGCGTATGCATGTGAGAAAGTGAACATTTGAGAAAGAAATCTTAATTCAGAATGAAATACAGGAAACGCCAACTTGATGTCAGTTTCACATTCGTTAAGGAATTAGTTTTATTTATACATATGTATATGCCGCGTGCAGCAATTTGGCGTCAAAATGCATCTGCGTACAGTGAAAACTCCGACGAGCCTGTACATGGCCAAGCCAACCAATGTCTTCACTGTCCACGTATACGTTATCCACACTTTAACTTCTGGCAAAAAGCTGGAAATGTAGCCTCATTAGTTGTATGCCAATTCATTTTTAAATTATGTTAAAGCGGAGTTTCACGAAGATACAAAGTCGCTTGGCACAGTTTATTTAACGAATCCGAACACAAAATCGTGATAGATTCTCCGAACTAGCATTCACGAGACACATTATAGACTCTGCGTAATGTATCGACCCAGATCAGTCTGCGTAAGCTGATCCGGGCCATCAGATTTCGTCTCAGGGGCATAGATATTTCTGAAATATTTCCACATGAGGCGAAAAGTGTCTGTTCCGGTTAGCCTGAACGGCAGGCTTAGGCTGATCCGGGTTGATACTTTACACAGAGTCACCAACGTTGGTTTTCTCGTCGAACGGTTAAATGTATAATTCTATTTCCGTTATAATAATACAAACCGTCAGGTTCCTCGTTTAATTTATGAGAATCTTTTTTTTTATTGCAAAATAAACGCCAATTTTCTTTTGTCAATTCGACGTCATTTATTTCGAAGCCACGTGTCTACGAGTGAATTTACAGTTCAGTCTTACATTGCAAACATTTAGACGTGTTGGTCATCCCCATATCCTACTTTACGTATGTTTGGCGAAAGACAGATCATGTCAATTGTTTTTTAAATTAGTCATGCAATAGACCTCTTGTCACAATGTTTTAAAGTATATTCAATAATTATATTTTCATTTATGGAGAAATTCCATAATTTTGCCTATATGTTTTTTAAAGTCGTCTGCTCTAGTTTTCTTGTTTGTCAAAAACTAGGTAAAGAGTAAACGCTTTTCTCTGATAAATATGATTCTCTCAACGTCTGCATAAAACAAGCTTTTAATACATAAACAGTATAGGAAACTGCTGTTTTCAAGTTAACCCTTTCCCTCATGTAGACGCTTTCTGACGCCTCTGCAGCAGGCATCTTCGCAAGCCAAGGGTGATGTGTCCATTACATTACCATAATTACTTATGGGAGTGCACATGTACAAAGTAGCCTTGGCTAGCGAAGATGTGCAACCGTGAGGCGGCTTTTTGAAAACATAGTAACAAAAGAAGAAATTGCTCAAAACGAGCAATTTCTCTTTTTGCCACTGTTTTCCACTTTGAGTCATAGATTATCTATTCAATTGCATAGATCATTTTTCTATTACGACTTACTGGGTGGTTTCAGGATAAAAGGACCAGTATAACTATATAACTGTAAAAGAATGAAAGTGGCGTAAAACACCTAATAATCGATGTTCGAGTCAACACATTGCACCGTTAACACATTGTACCGTTAACACATTGTACCGTTAACACATTGTACCGCTAACACATTGTACCGCTAACACCAATAAAACATCAATAAAGTCGCTCAATCTGAATTCAAATGAGGAAAGCGTAACCAACTTCACACACATGGAACACGTATACTATCTGAAACGTTGGAAGTCTTACTTTGATACAGATTTAAAAACACTGTGACGGAATAGGATATCCCTCCCCCAAACTGTTTTCTTGCACTTAACAATTGTCGTCTGTATAGTGAATGCTTATATTTACGCGACATAACCAATATCACGACAAACACCATCGACAAACTGTGCCATATCATTAGGCTATTAGTTGCACAAATTGTTGTAGCAGCTTTCTTTAAGGGGCAACAAAGAGGATGTTGATTTCAATTTAAAAGTAGTGATATTTGGTTCATATTAAATTAACGCTTTAACTGCTAAAACAGAGTTGACGAAGTCTGCAAGTACTATGTAAAAATGTGTTCATAAATATAAATTTAACCTAATAAAGTAGTAAATTTGTTGAGGAACTCCTATGCATATACATTTGATGATGGGTTACTTTTGAGCGGAGTTCTGCGTTATCCAACCGTAAGGCATTGCGATCCAGATTAACACGCCATTACACACAGTCTGATCTGTCTCTGAACTGTTCGCCAATAATCCATACAAGCTTAATTGAAATGAGCCGTCCCTTAAGAAAACCAACATTATGTGTCCTATGCGTAATGTATCGATCCAGATCAGCCTGCACAGTCCACACAGACTGATCCGTGCCGACACATTCCGTCTCAGGGGGATAGATGTATAGAGAAGTGATTCCTGAAACAGAAACTCCACAGGAGGCGAACATTGTCTATCCGGTTAGCCTGCGCGTCATGCTTAGACCTATCCGGGATCGATGCTTGAGTCCACACTGTTGGTTTTCTCGCGAGACGGCTCAAATGTATATAAACAAAGATCTTATTGAAGCCTTTAGCATGGATACGCGGGCAGATCTGTTTTACACATATATAATAATTACGCTATGTATGCTTTGTTTTCACCAAGTACCGCTTATAAATTGTTCAACACATAATGGATCTAAATGGAAACAATAATGTCGTAAATTAACCAGGAAAGAAAAGAGAAATTGATAAACCGGAAAATAACAGTGTAGCGATTTCCATATTTTTGCCATAATCTGTCAAATGCACTCACTCAATGGTGATTGAATGTATCCCGTACACAAACACATTTAAGACCTCTGCAGCACATTTAAGACCTCTGCAGCAGGCGAAGTTTGAAAACATTGTGGCAATAGGAGATATTGTAAATTATTTGCAATATCTCCTTTTGCCCAAATGTTTTCAATTTTTTTACAATAAAACTTTCCCTTTCAGAAACTTTCTACAGTTTTGCCTAGATGTTTTCCGAGACGTCTACTTCTGGTTTGTTGTATGCGTGGAAGGGTAAAACCCCAAGCTAAATGAGATGCGAATTTAAATGATTGCACAAACAAAATCAATCTCGCACTGTAATGTTGCGGAAATTGTTCGGATAGCAAGTATGGCAGTAATGATAGCCGCTTTCAGTTTGAGTGACATTTTCTGATTACTTTAAGTTTAAAGAGTCCAATTTGGTCATCAAATTTAACATTACCAGTTAATAAACACGTGTGCGTGTGCACCCTTTGCGTGCAATGTTTGGAAAACGATCTCAGTTGCTTATTAAGTTATAAACATAACCAGAACAGTTTTAGCTCATGGATATCTGTGGAACTTTATTTCCCTTACATGTTGTTAGTTGTGTTTATTATAGCCTATACTTATATCTATATATGATTATATGCCAATAGCAAACACCAGCCCTACTGATCAATCAACGTTCTCTACTTATACTAAATATTAGTGTAATGATTGGCATGCCCATTGCATTTCTTCATCAGGTGAACGGTAAAAACGAATCAGAATCTGAAAAACATAATGCATTTTCTAGGAAAGGCGATCCAGATCATCCTGGGTATCCTCCGCGCAGTCTGATCTTGGTCTGAAATGTTCAATAGTCTGAGACAGTTTCGACAAAACGTCTGACAAAACAAGGTTCAGTTTTATTATATATCAGGTCTTTACCTATACGCCAAGGTTTGTTTATGTGAAGTACGACTCGAGTTATGATAAATACGCACTCATGTGATAGAGAGCGATATCCGTGATTGCTAACAGGCTAATCATCGCCCTATCTATACCGCGCTTGCACGGTATCATGTTTTAATAACGGGTTACCAAGAACTAGACTGTGACGTTAATACTTAAACCCTGGTCAAATCAAAAGAGCATTTCCATATTGGCGAACGCTTTTTCACGCATCTGTAGCAGCCGACATTTGTAAAAACTTTGACAAAAAGGAAAACAAATGCTCAAAATGAACAATTTTACTTTTTACCATATTGATTTAAAAAGTCGTTTTCTTAAAACAAGGGTCAACAAGGTTTCTACCTGTTTGAAAATGTACACTAACACCATTGCAATCAGCGCCACTCGTCTACAACAAATTATCTGTATTATCTTTATTGGAAGATGTCGATTTGAAGAAGGAAGAATATTGTGAAATGTTGTAGTTAATGTGAACTGACAGACGTGATTGGTCGGAACTAAATGTCGAACTCTAATTTAACAAAAAGCAATTCTATAAAAATGTAATTTAGCAACCTTTGATATTAAACTGATGTTAACTTTTTATCTGATACGATCGTTTAAGAGTCGTTCTATTTAAACCATTCTAGTTTCATTCTCATTACATACAGGAAACACCAACATTCGGTATATTAATCCTTTCCCACATACAGCAAATCTGCAGCAGACGATTTTGAAAACATGATGACAAAAACCTGATAAATCTCAATAAAATATAGCTTAATCGTTAAATAAAGTTGAAGACATTGTGGCCAAAGGGGGAAAATGCTCATCATGAGCAATTTCATCTATGGCCAAAATTTATTCAAAAGTCGTCTGTTGCTATTGCGTCATAATGCGTCTGCAGATGGGAAAGGGAAACGATTTTTAACAGTATTCCAGGCGTATAAAGGTCACACAATCACAAACCCACGTGTTTCTTTAGTTTTCTCGTACTGGTACCTAACTCACACATTTTTTTTCGTGCAGCTGGATTCCTTCCCGTACATTAATTTTAGCCCAATGCCAGATGATGTAAGGTACAAGTAAATCACTGTTTGCGATGAATTTATAATCCCAGGAAATATGTTGGATTCGAACTCATAACCCCTTGTTTAACAATACTCGCTGTACCCAACTGCTATATCCGGGTTCCACAAGTTAAATATAAATTAATAAATCAATGAATATCGCAGCTGTTATAGAAACTGTTCAGTAAGAATGTGTTTATCGCACCGAAAGGTACGCGAACCCACCCTCTCACTGTCATATGATTAGAACATTTGAGCCAAATTACGAGAAAACCAGCATTGTGGTCCCTGCGTAAAGTATCGACTCGGATAAGCCTGAGCATACCTCGCAGGCTAACCCGGACAGACTCTTTTTCCCTCCTGTGGAGTGTTTGTTTCAGGAATAATAACTCTATCCCCCTGAGACGGAATGTGTCGGCCTGGATTAGCCTGCCTGCGCGAACTGCGCAATCTGATCTCGGTCTATACATCACTCAGAGTACATGATGGTGGTTTGCTCACGGAACGACTCATTGTTGTATTAATAATCATTTGACTGTTTCGCGATGAATTTGTAATCCCAGAAAATATGTTGGATTCGATCTTTTGACACCTGCCATTGAACATGACGTTTGCAAATAAAAGGTGAAATTGCTCAAAAACGAGCAATTTCACATTGTTTGCGATATTTTCAACTCTTTATCAATATAAATCTTTCAGTTTTATATTGATTGAAATGCAGACGACCTTTGAAAAGTCATGTGAAGTAATGGGTTAATAAATTAATCAATGAATATCGCAGCTGTTAAAGATACTGTTCAGTACGAAGGTGTTTAATACATCGAAAAGTACGCGAACCCTCTCACTGTTTTGTGATTACGGAACATTTGTATTAATAATTATTTGATAAAACTGTCTGAAAAATCGTCAGGAAACTCTTCCACGCCGCACGCTCATCGACATTAGGATGTTTGAAATTATCTAATATCTTATCCAACCGAATTGCTGCAATATTGACCGATCTGATAACTGCCCCATACAGATCTTCTAAGATTGATCGTTGCGTCAGCCAAGCAAATTGCCGATTACCAAACCTTTCGCTAACACATTTTTACAAACGTTATAGAGAATCGGTTATTGTCGTGTTTTCCGATTGTAAAGTATGGGTGTTTGTTGTATCGTGCGATTTATTGGGACAGAATAACCGAGCACTTACTCACGTGTTAAGTGTGTGAAATATCAATTCGAGATTATATTGATACGTACGGCAAAGTTTTTTGGTCTGATTTTAATGAGACTGTATTAGAATTGAACCGTCCATCGAGAAAACCAACAATGTGGACTCTGCGTGAAGTATCGACCCGGATCAGTGAGAACACCAACATTGTGGACTCTGCGTGAAGTATCGACCCGGATCGGTGAGAACACCAACATTGTGGACTCTGCGTGAAGTATCGACCCGGATCAGCCTAAGCATACCACGCAGACTTACGCGGAAATACACTTCCGCCTCCTGTGGATTTTCTATTTCAGGAATCATTTCTCTATACCTCTATCACTCTGAGACGGAATGTGTCGGCACGCATCAGTCTGCGCGGACTGATCTGGGTTCATACATTACGCAGAGGCTGTAATGTTGTTTTTCTCACGGGACGGCTCATATATCAGTATAAGTAAATATCGGTCAGCGTCGCGTATAGCATGCTAATAAGTTTATGACGAATCATTACCTAACATACTTGTTACAGTCAACATGATGCATCTACGGGAATTAACACTGACTGACTGACTGTTTCAAGGACTAGACAGAGAACAGGTCCGTTCCTGAGCAGATTGCGCAAACTGGTAAGGGCCCGTTTTCCCTTGGAAGAGGACTCGTGCGATGGAAAGACTTTGTAGATACATGTATGCCGGTTTAATACAAACAGATCGTAACACTGGCGGTTTGGTGTTCTCTTATTCCTATTATTATTTTAACGCCGCTTTCAACGGGGTTTTCTCGCATTATATCACGGCGTTTCCTGGGTAAGTTACCAGTACTACGTACTGGTCCATTTATCCTGACACCAATCAGTCAGTCGTAATGCTAATCACACAACACGGAGTGCCAAGGAGGGCAGCCATTACTACCATTTAAAAGTATTCGGTATGACCCGACCGGGGATCAAACCCGCGACCTACCTCGTTATAAGTTACGCTGGCTAACAACTAGCGGGGTTATACTTCTAGTGCTTGTTGCATCTAGGCATATTTTTCAACTGAACGTAGAGTGTAGGCTCCGGCAAGACAGTGTGAATTCACGGGCATATCTGGACCTATAATTTTCGCATTGGCAATAACACCTCCAAATCGCTTAACGCTGCGCTCTCAAAAACATGTTATCGGGTCATCTGTTATATAACACAGGCTCTAGTAATAATATATTTGGCGTCGATGACATCTGATTGCTTTAACAAATGGAATCGCAATCCGTTTTGATCATTATTTGTGTAAGTGATTCTACCATACCTCAGATATACATCTGTATAACGTTCAGATATATCTGTATAACGTTCAGATATATATCTGTTTAACCCAGAATGTTATATTTTTAACCTGGAGTGTTATATATTTAACATAGAGGGTTATATTTTGTCACTGAGAGTTATATATTTAACCCAGAATGTTATATTTTTACATGGAGAGTTATACATTTAACGTGGAGGGTTATATTTTAACATGGAGTGTAAGCTTTTTAAATAATAAATCTATATTGTTTCATGGCGCATCGACAGCTAAGGTCATTTAGCGCGCAATTAAATTTAATTATTCATGATCCCTGGGTAAACAAACCAGTACTAGGCTAGAAAATGTGCCTTGCCCAAGGGCACTACACCATGACCGAATTGCCGCGAGTTGGGATCGAACCAGGGACACCCTGTTTCGAAATCCCCGACGCTAACCACTCGACCACAGCGGAATCCTACGGACGCTGGAAAAAGGGCTATTACAATAACTCACATTGAGCCTCGGATGCTGTAGGTTGTAGGTAGTATCCCTGTTTGGATCATACCAAAGACTTTAACAATGTTAGTAATGCCTCCCTCCTTTGCGCTTATGTGTGCGGGGTTATATATCTCGACGCCTGGATTGAAAGACTACTTTCTTACCAACTGAACTATTATGAGTTTGTGACTTGACATATCCGTATAGAAGAACAACAGAAGAGTGTTATAATAATCATGATTATTTATGAAAGGTTGGTTTTGTTCAATAACAAAAGTTTTTAAAGGAACATGGTGTCAATAAGTCACTAAAACAAAGTGTGACGAACATACAACTGATATTTGACCCTTAATTAACCCTTTCCCTCATATAGACGCTTTATGATGCCTCTGCAGCAGAAGGCTTTTTGAAAACATAGTGACAAAGTAGAAATTGCTCAAAACAAGCAATTTCTCCTTCAGCCACAATGTTTCCCACTTTTAGTTATAGGTAATCCATTCAATTATAGAGATTTTCTACTTTTTGACAAAATCTGTTCAAAGTTGTCTGCTGCAGATTTGTCGTATGTGGGAAAAGGGTTTAAGCGTCCTCCTACAAAGACAGGTGACCCAAGAAACAGTGAAATATTTCCTAGAACATGTAAGTAGAGCAAGCTGTCTACAGATACTTCCAAATAAAGATGACACCCAGTTCACAAGTGTTTCCTTATAAACAGAGCACCGTATTAACATTTTCTCAAAAACAAAACACATGTTTACAAATATTTCCATTTAAATTAAAACAGACCCCTCTGTTTATATAGACTGCCTCATTTGAAAACATTGTGACAAAAGGACAATTTGCTCCTTATAAGCAATTTGTTTTTTTGTCAATATGATTTCATCTCTATTGTACAAGTTTTAAAACTTTTATATAAAGAAATGTTCAAAACTTTTCTCCAGATGTTTTAATAGTCTTCTGCTGCAGATTTGTATTATACCAGAAAAGATTAATAATGCTGAAGTAATAAAGTAGGTCAATATGTTGACTGGTTTGAAGACAATACTATTTTTACTTCCAGGTATATAGATTTGGCTCAATTTTCCTCAGATGTTTTCATGCAGACGATATTGAAAAATTTACCTATGACTAGCTCACACATTCTTCAGAAATGAAGAAAAACATTTAAACAAAACAATAGTAATTATTGCATGAATTCATATATATATTAATTAGACAACATTCGGGCAATCATTGTATTTTACATGTATAATGCAGGTCAAGTACAAACTATGAAAGAAAGGCATTTAACCTTTAACCATTTGCAGAATAATTTGACACATCTGCAGCAAATGACTTTTGAAAAATATGTGGCAAAAATGGTAATTCATCATGATGAGCAACTTTTCTTAAGCCAAAGAGTTCAATTCCATTCAACAATTAAACATTCATTCATACAGCTTTTCCAAAATTTTGCCTAGATGTTTTTTTAAGCCATGTACTGCAGGCTTGAAGTATACGTAAAAGGGTTATGGTGCGTTAGTTGATTAACCCCTTTTCCCTCATATAGATGCTTTTTGAAAACATAGTGACAAAAGAAGAAGAGATTTTTTTTTCTGACAAAACATGTTCAAAGTCGTCTGCTGCAGAACTGTTGTATAGCAGAAAGGGTTAAGAGAATTATCATCACTCTGTTTTTACATCAACTAAAGACTTGTGTACAAAAAATTATTGGGCTGCTCTTCCAGTTCTTTATGTCGGAAGTATCATTTGAAACCCTCCAAGCTGATACAGAGTGAAAGGTAAGGTGAGATTGTACATGTACACAGGATTGCCACCAGAGTTGATACAGAGTGAAAGGTAAGGTGAGATTGTACATGTACACAGGATTGCCACCAGAGTTGATGCAGCAGCAGCTCATTAGAACACAAATTGACCCTTTCTAACATGTGGACACTTTTTCATGCATCTGTAGTAGAAAACTTTTGTAAACATTATTATGTGCAATTTCTCCTCTTGCCACAATTTTTCAGCTCGTTTAACCCTTTCCCTCATACGACAATTATGCAGTTATCTATAATTGAACAGATAAACTTTGACTAAAAGTGGAAAATTGTGTGGCAAAAGGAGAAATTGCTTGTTTTAAGCAATTTCTTCTATTGTCAATATATTTTCAAAAAGCCATATTTTCATTATGTTTTTGATATAGAGGCTTTCCTAATTTGAGCATAGATGATTTCTAAGTCATGATTTACTGCAGATTTTTTAGATGTGGGAAAGGGTTAACAAATTGTTTCATTGAAAAGACTTAGTTTTAAGAATTAGTACATTAACAACTGTTTACAAGTAAAGATCACAGTTTGACTTACATCACAGAAACTCGCTCTCTCCATGTGGACATATGCACAAATAACAATTAATCTTGCATAGTTATGAGTACATGAAGTCACTTTTATGTTACAACAATTTCAAGCTGAACATTGGTTAAAACATTATATATTGGAATTGAAAGTTCCATACACAATCTAGATAAATAAAACAAAATTGAAAAGGAAATAAAAATAAATTATAGGAAAAGACGAATCACAAGTAATATTATATCTACCTTTCCAACAAGATTTTTAACCCTTTCCCTCATATAGACGCTTTCTGACGCCTCTGCAGCAGAAGGCTTTTTGAAAACATAGTGACAAAA